>PVLA01012787.1:0-41583 GCA_004027455.1 Hydrochoerus hydrochaeris | reverse complement strand
ATCAGAACACACGTTCTTCTCAACTGCACATGGGACGTTCTCCAAAGTAGGCCATACACTGACTCATAGAACATGCTTAAGTAAATGCAAAGGAACTGAAATTACCCTATGCATGCTATCAGACCACAGTGCAATGAAACTGGAAATCCATGCCAAAGGAAACCACAAGAATTCACACATGGAAGTTAAAAAGCACCTATTGAAGAACCAATGGGGCACAGATGAAATTAAAGAAGAAATTAGACAGTTTTTACAGTTGAATGATAATGACAATACAACATACTGGAACTTGTGGGACATAATAAAAGCAGTCTTAAGAGGGAAATTTATAGCAGTAAAGACCCATATCAGGAAAAGAGAAAGCACATATAAACAACTTAATGTTGAACCTCAAACTCCTAGAAAAAGAACTGCAGGCTAAACCAAAATCTCATACAAGGGAGGAAATTATAAAGGTCAGAGCAGAAATTAGCACACTGGAGACAAAAACAAAACAAAACAAAACAAACAAACACCAAAGAATTAATGAATTGAAGAGTTGGTTCTTTGAAAGATTAAATAAAACTGACAAGCCCTTAGCCAATCTTATCAAAAAAAGGAAAAACTCAGTTCCACACAATTAGTAATGAAAAGGGTAAAATCCAATAGACCCTGAAGAAATCCAGAAAACCATCTCTACTTACTTTGAAAACTTGTATTCTAATGAGAAGGAAAATACAAGAAGACATGGACAGATTCCTAGATATATATGAATTACCAAAGCTTAATCAAGAAGATATAAACATCCTATATAACCCAATATCAATGAATGAAATTGAAGATGTAATAAAAAACCTATCAGCCAAGCATGGTGGCACACACCTGTAATCCCAGCGCTTGGGAGGCTGAGGCAGAAAGATCTCCACTTGTTTGAGGCCACTCTGGTACCAAGAGGGTTAAAGGTCAGCCTGAACATATAGTGAAACCTTGCCTCAAAACAAAACAAAACAACCTATCAACAAAGAAAAACCAAGGCTCTAATGGATGCACCCCTGAATTCTACAAGAAATTGAGAGAAGACATAACATCACTACTTTTCAAAGTCTTTAATGATATTGACAGATAAGCAATACGTCCAAATTCATTTCTGGAAGCAAGCATTACCCTGACACCAAAACTAGAGAAGGACCCAACTAAGAAAGAGAATTACAGGCCCAGCTCCCTAATCAACATTGCAAAAGTCCTCAATAAGATACTGGCAAACAGACTGCAGCAAATCATCAAAAAGATTGTAACCATGATCAAGTGGGATTCATCCCCAGGATGCAGGCATGGTTCAACATACATAAATCCATAAATGTAACACACTATATTAACAGAGCCAAGGACAAAAATCATATGATTATCTCTATAGATGCAGACAAAGCTTTGACAAAGTCCAGCACTCATTCATGATAAAAACTCTACAGAAAATTTGGAATAGATGGTCTTTATCTTGATCTGCTAAAAGCCTTCTACGACAAACCAACAGCCAACATCATAATTAAATGCTGACAAGTAACTAAATGCTAACACAGAAACCGTCTGGTAAGAGACAAAGCAGGTGGAACTTCCGGAGGTGCAGGCGCAGGCAGAACCCTGGTTACAGAGGAAATAGCTGAGAACCAACAAACGGGGTTATAGCCAATTAGAAAGCTTCTGTACAGCAAATGGGTGAAAGACAAGCTACAGAATTGGAAAATGTCTTTGCCAGTGATTCCTCAGAGGACTCATATCTGGAATATATAAAGAACCCCCCCAAAAAAACATTAGACCCCTCAAAATAAAAGGCCCAATCTGAGATGAACACATAGTTCTCAGAGAAAGATATACAAATGGCAAATAAATACATGAAGAAATGTTCACCATCAATGGTCATTCGAGAAATGCAAATTAAAACAGCATTGAGATTTCATCTCACTCCGTAAAGAATAGCTGCCATCAAGAAATCAACTGATAAAAATGTTGGCAAGGCTGCGGGGGAAAAAGGAACACTGCTCCACTGTTGGTGGGAGTGCAGACTGGAGCAGCCACTATGGAAATCAGTATGGAGAGTTCTCAGAAGACTAGGATTGAAAGTTCCGTTCAACCCAGCTATTCCCCTCCTGGGTATTTTCCCAGAAAACCTGAAAAGCTCATATCACAGTGATACATGTGCCCCCATTTCATAGCAGCACAATTTGTAATAGCTAAATCTTGGAAACAACCAAAATGCCCATCAACTGCAGAGTGGATGAAAAAGATGTGGTTTTTTTATACAATGGAATATTACTCAACTATAAAAAGGATGATCTTGTGGCCTTCATATTGAAATGGAGGCAACTTGAGCCTATCTATTCTCATAAGTGAAATAAGTAAGAATCATATTTATAAATATCACTTTGTGTCTCTAGTGTAAAAAGTGCTAAGAACTATAAGATAATAAAACCCAAAATGTGTAATTTCTATTGTAAAAAAGAGAGAAAAAGTGCTCTAAAGAATATAACTGCATGAATGTTTAAATGTGTAGGATTGTTAACCATATTATTAAGTTTTTGTTGGATCATTGAGCAGAACTGTTTTGCCGTCTCATGGTTTGAATGTCTACTTTGTGTGCTTTAATTCTGTAACTTGAACAACTATCTCTAAAATGACACTATGTAATTTGTCAACTAGTGATTTCTCAGTGTTTATTTCATTTTTTTTGGAATTTAGTATTATTGTTTCCTTTTTTTCTGTTTTATTTCTCTTTAAATAAAAAAAAGGGCCCAATCAAAAATGTAAAAGTAAAATGAATAGACACTTCAAAGAAGTGGCTGATAAATACATGAAGAAATGCTTGACCTCACTGGCCACTAGAAAAATGCAAATTAAACTATACTGAGATTAAAAACCCTACAGAAAATTGGAATAGATAGTCTTTATCTCAATCTGATAAAAGCCTTCTACGACAAACCAACAGCCAACATCATACTAAATGGACAAAAACTTAAAACTTTCACTCTAAAATCAGGAACAAGACAAGATGTCCACTATTTCTACTCTTATCCAACATAGTCCTGGAAATGTTAGCTGGAGCAAGTAGACAAGAGAAAGAAATAAAAGACATTAAGATAGAAAAGGAAGAAGTTAAACTATCCTTATTTGCAGATGACATGATATTCTACATAGAAGACTCCAAAAACTGCATCAAAAGACTTCTAGATTTAATAAGCAAATTCAGTAACATAGCTGGTTATAAAGTCAACACTCAAAAATCAAAAGCCTACCTGTACATGAATAACAAATTCACAGAGAGAAACCAGAGCAACAATACCTTTATAATATCATCCAAAAAACCATAATACCTAGGAATCAATCTAACAAATAAGGTAAAAGACCTCTATGGTGAAAACTACAGTACTCTGAAAAAGATTGAAGAGGATATTAGAAAATGAATAGATATCCCATGCTCTTGGGTAGGAAGAACCAATCTAGTGAAAATGGCCATACTTCTAAAACTGTTACACAGATTCAATGCAATCCCAATCAAAATTTCAACAGCATATCTCACAGAATTAGAGAAAACAATCCTAAAATTCATCTGGAACCAGACGAGACCTAGAATAGCAGAGGCAATCCAAGGCAACAAAGACAGGACAGGGGGCATCACAATCCCTGACTTGAAATTATACTATAAAGCTACTGTGATAAAAACAGGCCTGGAGATCAATGGAATAGATTAGAAAATGCAGATGTAGACACAATGAGGCACCTTATCTTTGACAAAGGTGCCAAACACATTCACTGGAAGAAAGACAGCCTCTTTAATAAACGGTGCTGGGAAAGTGGCTCTGCATACACTGAAGATTAAAACTGGGTCCATTATCTTTCACCATGTACTGAGTGAAAATCAGAGTGGATCAAATATCTTATGAAAACAGAAACATTAAATCTGCTGGAAGACAGAATAGGTAAAACTCTTGAAGACACTGGTGTAGGCAAAGCCTTTATGAACAAAACTCTGATTGCACCGGAACTATAGCAAAGAATCAATACGTAGGATCTCACCCTACTGAAAAGCTTTTGCACGGCAAGAGAAACCACCAACAGAGGGAAGAGACAGCCCACAACGTGGGAGAAAATGTTTGCCAGCTGTACCTCAGACAACGGATTACTATCAAGAACATATAAAGAACCAAAACAAAACAAAACAACCCCCTCCCCAAATTAGTCCTCCCAGAGTTAAAGACCTAATCCAAAAATGGGCATCTGAGATGAATACACTTTTCTCAGATGAAGAAATACAAACAGCAAATAAAGATGTGAAAAAATGTTCAGCATCACTGGTCATTTGAGAGATGCAAATTAGAATAACACTGAGATTCCGCCTCACCCCAGAAAGAAGGACTACTACCAAGAAATCAAGCGGTAACAAATGCTGAAGAGGCTGTGAGGAAAAAGGAACCCTTCTCTACTGTTGGTGGGAATGCAGGTACAAGGACTGTGGAGATTCCTCAACAAACTAGAACTAGAGGTTCCATCGGACCCAGCTATTCCCCTTCTGGATGTCTTCTCAAAAGAATTAAAACATCATACCACACTGATATATGTGTGCACAATTTGTAATAGCCAGATCTTAGAAACAACCTATATGCCCACTGACTGAGAAATGGATAAAAAAGGTGTTGTATTCTTATACAGTGGACTACACTTAGCCATAAAGAATGATAAACTGGAGACTTATAGGTAAATGGACACAACTTGAATCCATACTTTTAAGTGAAAATAAATAACACATGTGTAAACACTGTATTGTCTCACTAGTGTGAGAAACTGAAAGAAACATATATATATGTGTATATACATGTATATAAAAATATAGTTAAGATAGTTATACTATTGATTTCTCTGAGTTCGCTGAAGGGAAGGATTTGTGCCAGTACTGTTTGGACAATTGAATACAGATGCCTTGTGCTTTGGGTGAGTGATTTGGGGATGACAATGTGTAACATACGTATAATGTTGTTGCCCTGATTGATGTGTTTTGAAATTTTTAGTTTTTTTTCTTCTTGAAATAAAATGGATTTGGAAAAAAAAAAAATGAAACAAAGAAAAACCAGAGACTAGTCCACATACAAGGTTCTGATTTTATTATCAGAACTATCCATCATTTTACTTACTTTTTTTGAAAGGGCATCAATAAGGATACATGGTTTAACCACTATAAAGGATGTAGTACGATGGTGAAATTTAAATGTAATAAAATTAAATATCATAGATAACAATAGTTATCAATGTTAATTTCTCTACTTTATAATCTTTAAAATGCTGTTACTGACATTTTTCTATCACCCTGAAACCCTTTCCACAGCTTTATGTAGGGAGTTACAGGTAGTAAGAACTGACGTGAGAAACCCTGTGTTTTCATCCCCCACTGGACACCACCCAGTGCCCTGTATTCTCAGAGGCAAGACACTCCTGCAAATGGTGCCCCCAGAAATACTTAAGCGACTAAAGACTGTAGAACTAGCTCCTAACAATAGGAAGGTATGAAAGGTCCAAGAGTTAGAAAAAAAGTACAGGGGGAAGAGAATGGAAGAAGAGGAGGATGAAACATCTAAAACAGACCTCACAAGAGGTACCCCAAACCTGTCCCCTATACTATGTACTGATGTGCAGTGTGGAAGCTCTCAAGCTCATTTCAGAATAAGGATTTCTGTCCTCAACCTGCAAAGGATGGCAAAGCTTATTATATGGATCTCTTTGAAGGGAATGTTTCGTTTTTTTGAGACAGGGTCTCACTATGTAGTTCAGGCTGGCCTCAAGATTGCAGAGATCCTTCTGTCTCAGGCTCCTGAGTGCTGGGGGTACAGGTATGCGATACCACATCTAGCTAAAATACATGAATTTTTGTGGGAAAAATAGTTTTACTGTTAGCATCAAAATGAAATATGTAAAACCAAGGAAGGATAAATAGTAAAAATTACTCCCTGTTGCAGTTTAGCTCTAATTTTTGGGTTTTCTTTCTCTGTGGTCTTCCCAGTTTGGATATCTTCTAGGTACCCTAAGACATCGTCTTATGAATTTCTATCTTTACAGTCTTGGTTCCATACTGAGCCTGCCCTTCTGTGACTCTTGGTCAGTGTCTCCATCTCAGTGTTCCCTGAGACATACATAACCAGCAAATAAGCACATACAATGGTTCACCCACAGAGATTCCCAAGGCTGCAGAGATGGGCAAGACCTACTCCTAGTTCTCAAAGAACTTCCCATGCATGGCAGAAGCAGGTAAAACACACCCAGCTTTCACTGTGCTTCAGTTAAAATGGAAATAAACTGTGTCTTATTTACTTTAGTATTTTTGAAAAACAATAGCTTAAACATAAAAAAGAATTTAAAAAGCTGATAATGCGCACAGTGATGTGTACCTCTAACCCTTGCTTACTTGGGAGGCTGAGGCCAAAGACACACTTGAGCCAGGAGTCTGAGGGCAGCCTGGGTAACACGGAAAGACCGTGTCATAGACAAACAGCACACAGCACTGGAAGGGTCTTGGAAGCCAGAGGGCAAGAACATTTCGCATTTTCAAATCCAGAGTCAAGCCGATTTGAAAATACCATCTTACTATATTTGTACAAACAAACCCCCATAAACACAAATAAGCACATGAAACATAGCAAAACCCACATCCCAATATATGAAAGAGTTGACCCTAAAGCCTATTTGGAGCTATTCATTTGCCTCCCCTCCCTTCTCTTCTCTTTTGTCAGCCCTGGACTATCACCTCTGCTTCCTTACTGCAGCACCAGCACCAGCACCAGCACCAGCACCAGCACCATAGTCACTCTCCGCACCCCCCACCGCCACCCCCCCTCCCCGCCCCTCAAGCTGTCCTTTTAATCAGAGCACAAGGGAACATCCCCACTTGGGGCACACCTTTTGCCTTGGGACTTTTTGACTTTAAAGAGAATGGAAACTGCTAAAGGAACCAAGGAATTCTAGACCGACATGAACAGCGCAAGAGTTTTGAAAGGATGAATCTACACACATGACGCACAGCCAGGCCGCGATCTGACAGTTTTCATCCCCTTCTGACACCATGCCCCAGCCTCAAAGTGTGAGCAGGTCCACACACACCTGGCTTGGACCTTACACACCAGATCACGTGCATCATATGGAAGCTCGTTGAGGTGAGTGACTTGGTTAAGGTTTGTAGTGCTAAGTAGTGAAAATGAACCGAAACACGTTTTTAGGGTAAGATTTCAGTGCCTTCACCACAATACTGTATTGCCAAAATTATCTTCCCTAGAAAAGGCTGGGGGGAGTTCATGCATAATGTTAACTTTTCTAATGTTAACTTTGTCTAAATGGTTTACATATGCCATAAATATTAATCTCTCTAAAAATCTAACAGTCTTAAATGATTAAATTAAAAAGGATTACATAAAAAGCTTTCCTATTTTTATTTTTAAATCTCCAAATCTTACCACAAAAAGATAATGTTTTCTAGGAAAAGTTTTTGAGAAAGGCCTTCCAAGAGCCATACTATGCAAAATTTTAATTAGGTATTGAGTTATCCAGATAGGAATGTGTGGAGAACATTTACACAGAAGCAGCCTGCTGAATGCTTAATTGGCAGTGACACTGACAAACAGGAAACACATTCAGTCTTTAGAACCACAATCCTCTTAAATGAGATTATAGCATAATAAATTACACATTATAAAAATAGTTCTCAGTGTTTTCAAAGGATGACAATATATGTTCACTAATGTTTACTAGTAACACAAATTCCAGGATAAATATTGCAAGTGTTTTCTGCTCTGAGAACCCACGAGCACCCCGCCCCCGCATTTACTGTGGGTGAACATGGGCTGGGGGAGTACTTCACATTTAGAAGTCTCTCAATACACAAGACTCCCAAACATCTCATTCTTTGTTGTTGTTAAGTAGAAGGAATTGTGAATACAGAACAGAGCAAAAGCTTTGCTGCAAATAATAACTGAAACTGTCCAAACGAATGAGCTTGTTGCTTTGTATTCTCCAAAACAGCAGCGAAATGTGAGCACTTCCTCAGGGCTAGGAGCGGTAAGACAATGAGGCAACGGGAAGCATGCCAGCGGCCAGCAGCCCGGGGAGGGTGCGCCGGGCTGGGCCGGCGGGCAAGGCAGGCACCAGGCCGAGGCAGGTAAGCGGCACTGTCCAGGGACGCCATTATACCCAGGCTGTTGGGGACCCGGTGGCTCCCTCACTGGCCACCGGGGGAGCCTGTCTATCTCCTGCCCTACAAGGGGCTGACAGTGAGGAAATACCTACAGGAGGTGCTGCCACTTCCCAGCAGATGCCCGCACAGAGCCTCTGCAGCACCTGGGCTCCCACACGTTGGCAGCTCCGGCCTTTCGCAGAGCCGTTGGGCGCTCAGGCCAGCCTGGCCCAGGCCGTCCACTGCCCCAGCTGGGCAGGACTGGGTGATGCCCTTTCCACCCAGAGTGGTGAGTCAGCCCCTTCTACTGGGGTGGAGGCAGTTGGTGATGGGACCTTAAAGCTTTGTTATTTAACTGCAGCTGACACTATAGTTCTTCCTTAGGGTCCCTCAACTGTGACAAACATTTTCACTTCAAGAGCTAGTGACAATTAGCATCACAGCCACTTCTCTTGGTTTCTTGAAAGCCAGCCAAAAGAGTACCAGCATATTGTACACTGGCTGCACGCAAATAGGTGGCTGCTGTACCACACGGCTTTTGTTTTACACTTATTTCTTTTCCTGAACCCCTAAACATTTGGTGTATCAACTCTAGCTGTAATATTCTCGATGAGTCCCACAAGTAAATGACACGTGTCCAACTTACTTTCCTGCCTCTCTCTAAACACCATCTAAGTAGTAAACATTGCAACATGTCAATCAAAGCCTCTGTTTATAAATATACACAGTAGCCACCAAAACAATACCTACAGGCTAAAGGAAAATTCATTTTTTGAAAAACATAAAAGCTCTCTAAGTGTTTCAAGCTGGAGTTACTCTGCAGACTCGCAAAAACATAGTCTGAAGAGAAAAATAAGACAAAGCGGCACTCTCTGGAAACTGAAGTGTAAGTCACAGGATGTGTGCACATACTAACAGTCATCTGACTGTCAGACCTCCTGCCAGCTGGTGAAACAAACTCCTGTCCCTTTCCCTTGGAATATCTTGTGAGGCCAGTGTTTATCTGCCAGCAATAGTGCTTATTTCTCCCAACCTGGACCAGGGCTAGGAGAAGCCCTGACCGATTTACCTGGCAGCAGCCCTTCCACCACTGGGGATAGCTGACCCCATGTCTTCCACTACTGTCAGTGACAGAGAAAAGTGAGTTCTACCACAGCCACATCCGCCCAGAGCAGAGCTGAGCTGCCCCGAGCAGGGACTCCTGCACCACAGGGCAGCCTCTTCTCCTGTATGGCTCACAGCTGCTTTGCCAGCCCTGAGGACATTTCTAGCTAGGGCACTGTCACCCTGATTGGTATAGGCATGCTTAAGAGCTCACAGAACATATGTAAAGCACAGTCACAGCACTACCTGCTAATGGGAACAATCAGCTTGATGCTGGAAATCTTATTTTTGAATTGGTAGCCCATTACACAATGTCTGTTTCTGCCTTAAGCTGGACTGAACTTCACTGTATGTCAGCACTATTAAACCTTGCTGATGCACGCTCCAGGACTTATTTGTGGATGTCAGTATTAAAAGTCTTGGTAAGTATTAGAAGTGTTAGTTACATCCCATCTTACAAAATGGGCTAACTGCTGACTTCAGTAATACTGCAATGATAATGAAGCCTCTCCATGACACCTAGCTAAGGTGGTGATGACATGAAGCGATGCTAAGCCAAGAGAGCCACATATGCCCTGAGGCAGTATGTGCTAGATGAACAAAACAAAAACAGCTGTCTAGTACTACAAAAGTATATACACTTTTATCTATATTCAGCCGGGTACAGTGGCATATGCACATAATCCCAGCACTTGGGAGGCTGAGTAGGAGGACTGTGCAAGTTCAAGGTCAGCCTAGGCTACATGCTGAGTCCAAGGCCAGCCTGAATTACGCAGCGAGACTCTGCTTCAAAAAACAATCAACAACAATTATCTATATTTACAAGACTCAAAAATCAGTAATTCAATTTTTAAGTCTTTTAAAACTTTCCCACTTCTATAGCTGTCTTGCTTAATATCCATAAATCCCCTTTATTGGATTGGACACATAAGCCTTCCATTAAAATAGTGAGAACTGCAACAACCAACATTCACATGGAAGAGGTTCGCAAATGGTCACTTACATGAAGAAACCAGAATGTCCACCACTCTTCTTAGGCTTATACAAGGCAATTTTAAAAAGCTGTGATAACCCAGGAGGTTGGGGCAAGAGGACTGTTGTGATTTCAAGGCCAGCCTGGGCTATGCAGTGAGTTCAAGGCCAGCCTGAATTACATGGCAAGACATTATCTCAAAAAACCCCAAAACACACCAAACAAACAACAAAAAGCTGTGATAGGAAGGGTGTGATGGCCATGTCTAGTATCTTAAAATAAAAATAGAAAATTAGGGCTGGGGATGTAACTCAGTGTGAAAGTCCTAGGTTCAATCCCTGTTATGAAAAAAGTTAAAAAAGAACAAAAGTCAAAGCTTTAGGAAAGGTGATTCAAAGTCCATCAACTCCTTCCAGAGATATTCACCTTCTTCAGCTTCCCAAGAACAGGACACTTGACAGGAAGAGCTCACATACGGATCCCCTTGGGAAGGACACAGAAATGAAGATACTAGGCTGAAGTCCTTTCCGCCGGAAGCCGTGCGCTGTCCCATTCTTTGGGATTAGTCACTTACCTGCCCCTGCCTGACAGATCACTCTAAGCTCTGCTGTCCCAGCATGCACACTTGCATTCAGTGTAACCTTTCAGTTAGAAGAATGTATCCATGAACTTTACTTTTCACTAGTGAAATGTGCTTACACAGATTAAATACAATCAAAGTCTATGTATTACTTAAACTGTTAAAATGGTTTGATTTCAAGCAGTACTTTAAGAGGTTTAACTGCATTCAGAAATCTGGTTACGCTTCTGAAACACACTAAACAGATTTCACCTGGACTTCAATTCATCAAATAAATTGTGCCATGAAAAAGAAAAGTTTATATTCAACTCCAGGAAGCACAGATGAAATCCCAAAATACTACATACAGAAGTCACAGGGAGGAAAAAGCTTTCTTGCACTGTTTTAGAATGCAGTCATTTAAAGACCTAGTTTTCTTTCTTCCTCCTCAGCTTCACACAGAGGTTCAAAGATGGGCACATGCTGGTTACATACAGTCTCAAAGTCCGAATCAACAACTCTCCCTATGTTTACTGAACACGTACTACAGGTAGAGGGGCCTGTGCTGAGCACGAAACAAACACCTCATTTTCAGACTCTTACGAAGGAGGAGTCTCTTCACTCCACAGAGGAGGGGCGGAAAGCACTGATGGTTAAAGCCAATGTTCCACGGGAGCTGTGGCTGGAAGGTGAACTAGGCCTTTCCAATTATCTGTAGGACACGTCACCACCGCCAGTCACATAGAATGCTGGTGTTGACCCACAGCACCATGGCATCCCAGCAATGCCCACCACAGACTGCACAAAGTAAAAGGAAGGATAAAGATTAGAGGCCATGAGAGAATCAGACCTCTCCTTTTAGATGAGAAGTGAAATATTGCTTAGTTTTCTTCTTTGCTAAGCTAGAAAAAAGTTTGGACGCTTTCTTCATAGGTTATGTTGGATTTAGTTGAGAGGTGAGACTCTAAATAAATGGAAAGAAAGAAAGTAGAAGAACAATCTTTCTGGTGCACCAACTGAGGAAGATCTGGTGCTGAGCTGGCACGTCTGAGACGTTAGTACCTGTTCTAATTAGGACAAAGGGGGCCACAGAGAAGAGGAGCGAAGTACTGACCAGACAAGGCTGTGACTGGAGGGAAGTGCATCTGGCACAGGAACATGCAGTTCCTGAGGGTACCTCAGAAAGACAGGATCTCACTGTATAGCCCAGGTTGGCCTCCTGCCTCAGCCTTTTGATTGCTGGGATTTTTTTTTTTTTAAGAGCAGAATATATTTATTGAGAGAAAGAAAGCTTCTGTCTGAGACAGACAGAAGGGGTCCCGAGTGGGTTGCCCTGATTTCTGGGCTTATAGGCATGTACCACCATGTCTAGTCCTGAGGGTATCTCTTAATCAATGAAAAGTGACAGAAAGATCCACCTAGCTGTGACAGCAGAGGCTTTAAAGGAGAACAGATGGTATAAAGTGAAGACTTTTGTTTGGGAGCCAGGAATCGGCTTATTTCATACTCATTATATGGATTATGAAAGGTTCTTGCCCCAGTATAAATTACTGTACAGTTTTGGCAGTGGTCTAACATGGCGGAAGGCCAAAGTGGGAATGCTTACTACTTCCTGCTTCTTCTTCAGCCCTAATTGCAACTCCCCTTCCTGTTCGCATGCACAGAGAATCCCAACCAGTCCCTCACACGTCATCAATATGGGCCCCACACACCACTTCCAATCAGAGGTCATATAACCCTCTGCTTCTCTGTGTCTGGTCGAAGAAGATGGCCCATCCTCCATGGGTTGTGTGCTCCTTTCCATGTCCTCAACTCAATAAACCTGTTCATTTTTGTACTTTTGCTTCTCTATTGTGCCAGGATACTCTAACAGATTAGATACAATTTTTGACATATTTTTATCCATAGAATGAGGATTTGTTTTTACACAGATTTTCTATGTATGTTTTGTGTGTGTGTGTGTGTGCACGCGTGCACTGAGGACTAAACTGAGGGTAAACAAGTACTCTATCAATGAGCTAAAACCCTGCCCAAAACATTACTTATTAAAGACTACTGCTTTCAGACCGTAATTTTACAGAATTCATTCCTTGATTATTTTCTATTTATCTAAGCAGATCTCAGTATCATCCTGTACCAAAAGCACTGCCAAAGACACTCAAGAAAACTGTTCATCAAGTGTATCACATGAAAGCAACCAAGAGAGCAAGGGCTGCTTGTTCAGTTTTTCAATAAGCACCTTAAATTTGTAAACTAAGCTGTTTAAACCTTATTAGAATCTGGTAAAGACTATCCAGCTGACTGTGCTTCAGCATAGGAAGTAACTGCTATGTTTGGTTGTAAAGTGCTTGCAGCCAAACAGACAATGTTCTCAATGAAAGTGAATATGAAAAATACAAACACACACATTCATACACATACATATACATATTTTTTTGAAGTTTTTTGAGACAGGGACTCACTATGTAGTTCAGGCTGGCCTTGAGCTCACCATATAGCTCAGGCTGGCCTCAAACTTGTGGTGATCCTCCTGCCTCAACTTTCCAAGTGCTGTGATTACAGGCATGTGCCACTATGCCCAGCATGAATGTATATTTGAAGAGATATAGCGAAAGTCTGGCAGTTAAATTTCTTGAAACAGAAAAATGTAACATGTAACAAAACAGAGAAACATGGCAGTTGAACAGAAATATTTTGTTTTCTTACAAAAATTTCCCTAAAACCACAATGAAGAGATTTTTTTTTAAAAGTATAACTTGTAAGCTCAGAGAGACTGGAAAAGACAGGATGGGAGCTGTGTACATTTTGGGAGCTGGAAAGCAAATGGACAAGTGGTGATTCTTCTTGGAAACCAAAAGAGAGCTACCATTTGGGGAGGGCAGCAATAACACACAAGGAGGAGAAAACTGAAGTGTCCATGTGGGCTCAGAACAAGGGCTACCAGTCAGGCTGGGTGACTACACTGGTTAAAGACATCTCACACCTCCTACAAGGATGTGTATGTACCCAGGAGACAGCCTGGGCAACAGAGAGAAACAAGTTCCACTGCATAGTAGTTCTAAAGCACTCAACTTGATGGGCCACATGAACCAACCCACAGGGCTTTAGCTGCTGGTGAGAGATAAAAGTAGCTATGGTGGCTAATGCCACCTGCAGATGCAAGGAAAATAAAAATAGATCAAACCACAAATTTCTAAGTCTACCTAAAATGAATCACCCTGTTTCTGTTACATGTATACAGTGAATATGGGCCGAAACAGGTCTACTTTTATTTCTCAGCAGCAAAGTCCCCAGATTAAAACATTTAGGCTGGGGATGTAGCTCAGTGTTAAGAATGCTCACCCAGTATGTGTGAGGCTATGGCGAGATTTCCAACACTTAAAAAAAAAAGGAAAGTAAAAGTCTGTCTTCCTGGTTTTTACCTGGTTGGAGCTTGCTGGGATGCTGCCCAGCTCCAGGAAGGGGAGGAGGGCTTGCCCCTGCAGGTCCGGCACCCTGTGCTGGGGTGACAGTGGTCAAGGTCCCTGCAGGCAACGGCTGGCCTCTCTTTAACAGCTGCTTCTGTTCTTGCTGGCGGAAGCGAGGAGGCACCTCACGAGGCAGGTAACGGGAAGCAGCTGGCTGCTGGCCACTGGCAGGTGCACGTTTGCCATTGTTGCTGCTGGAGATAGTGCTGGTGGAAGTACTGGTACTGGTACTGGCAGGCTGGGGCTGGCTTGAACAGGTCTTAGTAGGTTCTGGCACTAAAGAGAACAACAAGAAAAAGAACCCAAAGCTTTAGTAACCTCTCCTTAAAACCCAACCCAAAATATACAAAACAGTGTGATTAACCCCTCCCCTAGACAAATAAAACCTGAGAGCAAAATGATAATGTAGTGGATTGGAAATAGAACTGGACTAAATTCTAGAGCTGCAGGTCGAAGACCCAGTTTTCATAGATATAAGCTGATATTTTGAGCTCTTAAGCCAACTGTTACAGGGACTCAGTGTACTCAACTGAAAAACTAGGGTGATAAAGTTAGATTAGAACAGTGGTTAGTTACCATTCAGGCTTGCATTAAAACCACCCAGAGAGCATATGAAAGCCCAGTCAGCTCACCGAGCCCCAGGCTTTCTGGTCAGCTCTGCTGGAGGAGGGGGAGAAATTGGACATTTGTATTTCCAGCAAATTGTAAAGTGATGCTACTGCTGGTGACCAGACCACCTCACTCCTGTTCATTATTTATAAAAATCACAAGATCCCCAGGCATCTATGAATTTATATTTGTTTTAATTCTGATGATAATAAATAACTCTTGTGCATTTGGGGATTTTGACTCCAGCATCTGTGCAGAGGCACCTGCAGCATGCGGTACTCTGCCCAAGTCCTCCTGAAAGTGACCCCCTGAGCCTGCCCAGCGCAGAAGGGAGTCTGCAGGGACAGCATACGCTGCTGTCAGGTGCAACAGATCTCAGCCTTAAGAGCCGGTCTTGTTTTCATTCTAAATGTTACCATTATCCTGGGGATTACATTCACTGAGTCACAGGAATTTTGTTACTGAGGTCTCTCTCTACTTAAATTTTTTTTTTTTTTTTTTTGAGACAGGGTCTTGCTATGCAGTTCAGGCTGGCCTTGAGGTCAATTTGTTGTAGCCAGGCTGGTCTTGATCCTCTGATGATCCTCCTGCCTCAGCCTCCTGAGTGCTTGAATTACAGGCGTGTGCCACCACGCCTGTGGAGCTAATGGTTTAATAGTTAGGTAAAAACATACAAAAATCAATATGATTGTGTGTATATCTTTCATGTACAACTAACATCACAAAACTATTTTAAGTCAATACTGTGAGGGGTCCCATAAGATTTGGTTTTCTTTACATTGCCAACTCCAGTGTGCCTGTTTTTCTCTCTTAGCACAGACTCTACACCCCACCAGGTGAGCACCACGTTGTCTGCTTTAGTTTTCCTAATGTTTTTGCTTGTTTTCAATGCTGCCTATCAAGTTCTTGGCCCAAGATGAAGCCCCTGTTTACTGACAGAGAATCTTTCAAGACACTTGCACAACAGTGCATGCAGGGTCCCTGCTCTCAGCAGTTTCCATCAATCCTACGTGTCCATGGGTCAGGGATTCAAAGATCTTCCACTTTTGAGCCTTCAATGACTTCAACACCCTACCCCAACCTCTCCCCAACCCCAAAAAACAAACTGGACTTCATCCTGAAGAAAGAGAAGTCTAGTAAGCAAAACTGATCTCACATGTCTGCCAGTACATATACAGGACTATCACAGTTTCCTGCCTTTCACATCTGCTAACATCCATCTACAGCTAATACTGCACTCCATCAATTCTAAGACTCACATTTTTTCATAAGCTAATGTCACTTATGTTGGATGTCTTATATTTCTTAGTGGTATGTGAGATACCAGTGTGTTAGCAAGGCAAGACAAGGCAGTGCCCTTCATGCTCTGCATCCCATTTGAGGACTTTACGTGCTCTGGGTCTTCAGCTCACAGCCATCTGCAGAGTAGACAAAGACCAAAGCCTAAGACCAGACCTCAGATTAAATGCTGTCTTACAAATGTTCTGCACCGTTAAGCCAAAGCTTCATTATGAGTATAACACTGAGTGCACAGAAGAAAACTGGTCACACATATTTGTGCTGGAGACTGGAGCAGCACATTTCTAACTGCTAACTGGCCCAGGGGCTGCGACACCGGCCCTTTCTGATCAATGTTTAAACTTGCTAACATCTAATCTCTTTACTAACGACTGTTCTCCTCAGCTTCAATTTCTTCTCCAACTATCTTTTGACTGATCTCTCCTGACAAACTTCCAGTCGAGGAATGCTGCCTCACTCTGGCCCCTTTATCTCCTCATGGAAGTGGAACCATCCAAGAGGGTAAGAACTCCCTGGTACTAAAGCCCAGTGACATATTCTGATCCTTACCTCCTCACTTCTAAAGACCTCCTCAGTGACAGCCACTGCCACCTTCATGACGCATTGTCTTCCTAGTCCTAGTCTTGTCTTCCTGCTCCCTTGGGTGGGCTTTCTCCTCTTTTGTCTTTGGAAGTTTTGCTGCAGATTCTCTTTTATACTTGATATAAAAGATGAGCCTCCTGGACCATCCAGTCTACTCTCATGGCTTCCGTCACCAATCCTATGGCCACGTTGAGCACCGATGGCCAGCAGATATGGATGGTCTACAGGCACCGTGAAATCAACATGTCCCCTGTACCACGCAGCTTCTCGCTTTACCCTTTTAAGTCTTTCCCAGAGATTACAAAACTTGAAGCAGCGGAAGGAGGAGAAAAAGTAACAAAGGAATAAAGAAGTGTTACTGAGCTGCAGGAAGTTCTACCCACTCTCGCAATGAAACCTGGTTTTTCTTCTGTAGTAACTGTCACCAGATGGCCAGCTACTGTCGGGGTAAAAGTACTTTCTTCTGTTGTCCTGCTTTTTAAAAGACCAGAAGTAAAGAAGATAGAAAACAATTTGGCAAGTACTCAGAAGCAAAACATTCAAGCTGACGGGACCCTCAAAATCAACCTGTTCTATGCTAATCCACAGTCTCCAACAGCCAAACTGAAATGAGCCAAGAGAATACAGAAGATGGGTCAAGTCCAGGGGCAGATAGATCTCTGATCACCAGACTTGTGCTCTTTCATAATAACACTGCTGTTGTCTTTACACGTTAGTTTTTTGTTTTTGTTTGACTGAATTCATGACCTAGTGCTTGCCAGACAGGCGCTTATGCTGCTCAGCCAAATCCCCAGCCCCTACTGCTGTCTTTAAAAAAAGATCTAAAGGCAAACTCTGGGCTATTTTCCACCAGACCCATCAGAGAAGGGATTCATGCTACAGTAAGTGGTAAGCAAATAAATAAATGTTATCAATCAGGTACTTCCCCTCCTCCCCATCACATTTTCTTTTTTTCTCTCTTTTTCTTTTCTTTCTTTTTATATTTTTGAGACAGGGTCTTACCATGCAGTTCAGGCTGGACTTAGGCTTGCTTTGTAGCCCAGGCTGATCTCAAATTTGCAAATGATTCTCCAGCCTCAGCCTCCCAAGTGTTGGGATCACAGGAGTGTGCTACCACATCTGGCTAAAACCATTGAATTCTAAGATATGTGCATATGGCATTTTCCTGGGTCACCTGCCTGATGCATTAAGTATATATTACACGAAAATGCTTCATTTTTAGAGCCTACATATTGTAAGCCAGCCTTTCCTTTCTCTCAAATAACCAAAGAAGAATTTATGTCAAAGGCAGGACATATTTACTACCTAGCCCCTCTCAGGAAAGTCTGGTGGCTGCTGGTATAGGAAACAGAAACCACTTGTATTATCAACACACAAATCTAGCAGAAAAAATTCCAGTACTGTTTCCCAAAGTCTTGTGTGGGTGTTGCTTTATTTTAAAGTACACATAACTATAAAGAAGTAGTTAATCAATTCTGTATATCCTCTGTGATTACTGTCTTCTCTATGATTACAGAATGAAAAGGGAAGGCAATGGTCTTAATCAAAACAGGAGCCCATCAAGTTTAGAGGTATCAGATATTGTCTTAGAAGTCCAAGTGATTTATTCTGTCTCCTACTGAGCTCCACGCACAAGAGTCACCTAATGCTGAGCCTGTCTGGAGGGGCTGCCCACTTCTTCCTCTGTCCTTTAGAGACCCTTTTTCACTTCACTGGCCCTACAATCACAAAACACATTCCTAGTCTTGTTCTCACTAACTGCCCTGGAACATCGCCTCCCTGTGGGCATACACTCTCATGGTTCTGAGCCTCCCTTCTGCCCTGAAGCCTATACACTGCCACAGTGCTGCCTCCTAGGGCTGCCCTTTTCTCCAGTCTGGCCTCCATCTTTGCTCCTAGGGGACAGTGCTGCTTGGAAGATGTTTCCTTCAAATTGAACGCACTCAAAAGAGAAAAAGAATTTCCTGGGGCTGAGTCAGGACTGTTTTAATTGTGGTACAAAGGTACAGAGGCATAGACATGGCTTCTTATCTGAACGAACCAATAATTAGTTGGTACAAGAAAAGTTACAAGACACAGAATATTCAAAGCATATATAGCTAGGAAGTCTCAGACAAGTTTGGACAGTAACAAGGACCATGAGCTGTCCAACATGGTGCCTGTTAACCACACGAAGCTACGGGGTGCGCATATCCAAATGAGATGTGCCATAAGGGTGAAATACATACTGACTCTCAAAGAAAGTCTAATTAATACTTTTTTCTTCCGTTTTTAAGTTGTAAATGGTAATATTCTGGATATATTGAGATGAAAATACATCACCGATAGTGACTTCACCTGCTACTTTTAAATGCTTTTACAACAGATTTACCTGGCTTCAAAAGGATATACCTAGCTCACATCTGTGGCTTGCACCATCATCATCGTCTCTGAGATGGGGTCTTGCTATGTTGTCCAGGCTGGCCTTGAACTCCTGGGTTAGGGTAGCCCTCGAGCCACAGCCTCCTGAATAGCTGGGATTACAGTTAACCCACTAACCCAGCTAAAGGGAATTTGTTCTCTATTTATGCGTGTGTGTACGTGTGTGTTACTCAGAGCCTCATACTTGCTACACGTGCAGTCTACCATCAACCCAAACCCTTGGCTCCTTGTATTATATTTCTACCAGAGTGCTGAAATAACTTTTCTTTTCTTCCTTCCTTCCTCCCCTTCCCTTCCCTTCCCCCCGCCAATATAGGATCTCACTATGTAGTGCAGACTGGCCTTGAATTCATGGCCATCATCCTGCCTCAGTCTCCTCAGTGCTGGGATTACAAGTGTGCACCACCATGCTTGGCTGACAATAGCTTTTTTTTTTTGTACCAGGAATTGAACTCAGGACCTTGCATTTGCCAGGCAGGCGCTTATGCCACTGAGCTATATCCCTGGACATTGGCAATAACTTCTTGAAAGAGATAATTTTAAGCTGGTTTCTCATCGTACTTAAATAATTGCCTCATAAAGATTGAAGTTATAACACAGATAGAGAAACCAGCAGTTATGATAGACCACAAGCTATTTAAGGTGAGATTTTTCCTATACAACTCTATTATTCTACACTGTAATACCAGCATATTGTCTCACAAAGAGAAAAATATCATCAAGCATTAAATGAACAAAAAGACCAAAACACCCTGGAGTATATAACATAAGTACAGTATGCTCACATTCGCCCACATAGTAATTCTCTTAGTAATCTGAGTAGTAATTTTTGTAACTGCCTGAAGTTTGCGGTCAGGAGGTCATCCTGGACCCTAGGGAAAGGCAAGAGATGTCTTGCTCAGCAGAGAAATGACAGAAGGAATGATGAATTCTGCTCTGGACATCTTGGTCTCTGTTTAAACCAGTACTTCCTGGTTCTTTGAAAATAGTGGCCACCCAACAATCTCAAACAGTGAGCAGATGACCCCAAATTTGGACCTACTCTTACAATACAGACACATCCAGTGGGCAGCTATTTTTGGCTAGCTATCACTCTTCAGACTGAAACGTCTAAATTTATTCTAAAAGAAATTGATTATCAAATCAATGCTAGCATTCCTGTTCTTTAAACAGACCTGAAAAAAAAAAAAGACCTGACATAGCAAAAACCCAGCAAGACGGTGGGAATTATTTAAGCTTAGTTTTGTTTACAAATCATCAATAAATCATTTAGGTAAGCCAGCAATTACTTAACTACATAACTATTACAAAAACTTTCAGCAATATGGAAATTTCGGTTACTGTTCTTAATAAAGCTTTTACCTTTTCTTAAAAATGAGAGTGACATCTACTGGTAAAAGATAGCAATGCTTTATATAAAGGAACAGTTTTAGAATAATATTCTAAGTAATACTTTACTGTTTTGAGCTACAATTTTTAGATAGCACTGTTCATAACAGGGCCAGGCAGTTTATAAATTCTCACTATTACTTTTCTAAAAAAGCAGGTTCCAGTGTAGACAGGAAGTTCAGACTGCCCCTTCCAGGCTTTGGAGGACTTTACTTGGGAGCCCTGTTCAGATTTTTATCCATCTCACCATCTCTAAGAGACCAAGCACAAGGAACTTGCCTTGCTAGTCCCACTTCCTTCTTGCCTCCTTATTAACTTTTCTTCTACACATTTGTGGGGCCCTGAGCACCCTCCAGTCCTGGTCCTAGCCACATTCTCTCTGGTGGCCCTTGCTGCTTCCCATGGCCCTGTATTATTTCGACCCCATCGCTGCAGCACTCAAGGCCCCCAATCTGTCTTCCTCTTGTTATACTATCCTGCTTCACTATGTTCATCTCTGCCTTCAGTCTGGTTTCTAGCCCTCCTGGTCCTGTTGTTGCAGCCAGGACCTGCAGAGAGCACAAAGACATTTACCACCTTACTCCATCTGCTACTAAGAATTTATTAACCTAATAGACTGCCACAACCTCCCTACTGTAATTAAAATGTTATTTCTGTACTCTGAAGTTCTGATACCCCTGCCCCTTTCAATCTATGCCTTTGAGTTGATGGGTTCTTGAGATAGAAGGTACTTGTTCACTCAGCAAAGGGGGAAGACCAGGTCCCCCAACTCCAGGCAGTGTGCGCCATCCAGACCCATAGGGGGAGGGCCAGCCCGCTGTGAGTGCATGTGTGCACAAGCCTGGACGTGGTGATGGAGTGAAGGAGGTTGGACCTAGGTGCTCTTTGTGATGCGACAAACTGTGCAGGTACTGGTTTCTTCTTTGGTTACTGAGACAGGGTCTCGCTATGTGGTGATTCAGGCTGGTCTCAAGATTTCAGTGATCCTCCTGCCTCAGCCTCCCACATGCTGGGATTATAGGTGAGCGCTACTAAGCCTGGGTAGTACTGCTTTCTGCTATCTTCACTGCAGGGATTGGAGCTGGACCCCGAAGGCCAACAGTGCAGTAAGTGCCGGCCAGTTCTTTCCCTTCTTGGGAAAGGTAGCTCCTTGGAGGATTCTCTGGGAGATTGTTTCTGGAGGCCCAACCTATGGCGCAGCCCTAAGTCCTTTCATTAATTTTACAGGTGCTCAATTCCCTCTTTTTATGCTTATTACAAGACTGACAGACACCCTCGTGAGCACTTGCCTCTAGTGCACTGATGAGTAGACAGACACTGGACTAGACGCGTATTTTAAAAGTGACTTCTTACAGGTAAATGCTACTCTATAGGGATATTTTAACCCACACACTTTAACACACCTTACTTCTAAAATGTGAACTGACCTTACAACTAGTGTTCACATTTCCACAACATGGTCATAATCTGTATGTCTCACCCGCTGGGTGACTTGAACCACCAGTGGTACATGTATGATTGTCTCACTACACAGGTTTAAAATTAATTTTATCAGCAAAAAGACTGAAAGAAGTGACGTTTTAATTCCAGCAGATACATACTGCCATGGGACAGTCATGCATGTACAAGTAGCATGGTTCAAGAAGCAGGACTGTGCTAAGCTGACTCACCCATCAAATCCATCAATAAGACATCTTTAAATCAGTGGTATGTTGCATGGCTTATGGTGTAACATCATGATGTAGGCAGATTTGGTTTTCTGGCATGACTCCCCTAGCCGTTGTTATCTCCTCAGGGTCTACAACACTAAGTGTATCTTTTTTTAATGTTTGGACTTTGTCCTTGGACCTTAAAGCAGCTTACAATAGCTTTAAAGAGACAAGGAGAAAGACACTATTTTGTTGTAATGCTTGGAGCTATCAGCTTTGAAAAACAACATATCTCTGCCTCTCTGCCCTCCTCTATCTGTTCCTTTACTTCCCTAAGGCAACCATATAAACCAGAATTTTTCTTTCTCAAGGGGGGGGGATCATAGAAACTAAAAAGACAACCTAATCACACATGCCTTTCTGTCTAGCTGCCCATCATCAAGAAAACTCTCTCATTTCTGAAAGGGTCCTGCCTGACCCCAGAGGGGGGAGCTGCACAGAGGGGCTGAGGGCAGTCTGCACACGCGGCCCCGCTGGGTCCCCCCCAGTCTACTTGCACCCACCACAGCCTCTGTGTCCAATTCCTTTTCTCACGGCCGTCATGCTTCGGTCCTGCCTGTGACGACTCTCCGAGCCTCGGGACAGGTCTCGGGAGCTTCCGGCCAGCAGGCCAGCAGAGGCTCGCGGGACGGGAACGAGAACGTGCCCACCTGCTGGAGGTGACACACCTCAGTCCCACGGGGTGAGGCCCCTGCGTGAGGTCCTCCCAAACCACCCAGCCCGTGTTTCCCACCGGCTGTCACTGCCCCCTCTGAAATCTCCTTTGCACTGCACCACTGACTGTGCTTCCTTGGGTTCTGGGAGGCGCTGCAGCAAACTCAAGAGCCTACAGCAGGGCTGGAGTCCCGGAGACCTTGATTTGTGACTAGGTGTGCAGTTGCAGGGTTGGGATGGAGCTTCAGCCCGTGGCATCTGACACTGTCTCAGCACTGAATTAAACTGGAGGACACCCAGCTGGTGGCCCTGCAGAAGTGCTTGCTTGCTGGTAGGAGACACCCCACACCTTTTGTGACACATAAGCCATCTGAGCTATGAGTGTGTGGGAGGAGAAACTGAGTTTTTTCTATACAGATAGTATCTTAGAACTTAAATAAAAGTTCTTTGTATGATAAAGCATAGAAACAGCTTTCATGTACGGACATTACACAATGACAAAAAAAAAACATTTTTAAAAATCATGAATTAATTTGTCATTTAGTCATACTCAATGTTTCAGTTTTTAAACATTTTACATTTAAGTTTAATATTTACAGTTAGTATTTATAATTGTGATTATATAGGAGTATTATATTCTCATATTTTCAGTATAGTAAGTTTCTCCTGCAACCTACATAACAACAAACATTGTGGCAAGAAGTCGCTGTGAACAGTGAGATGGGGGAGACAGCTGAATGAGGCCGGCCCCTGTGCTGTGTTCACCAGCGGTCCCGGTGGGATATGAAGCAGTGGCCTTCTATTTTTCTCAGCTGCCAGCTTCTGGCTGATCTATCATCATGGCAACATTTGGAGCCCAACTCAAAATGAACGCAAACTCATTAGCCACAAACTGTGTCTGCTGCTAAAAGAAGTGCTGCCTAGAAGTATTTCTAATGTATGAACGGTCACCTTGGAAAGGTATCACATGCAGCTCTCAATATATCAGACCAGGTAACATCAATGCTAAAACAAAGTAAAATTCTTTTAATAGTAACTAACAATACATACTACTATATTAAGAGCTTTGACTTAGCCTTTAGATTCTTATACTTAAAGAAAATTTATACTATGGGCAAGTAATCCTAAATTCTTTTTAAGTAAAAGTAGGCTGATTTAGAATATCAAAACAGAAAATGTTGACATCTGCATATATTCAAGTAAGTAACCAATACAGCATTAATACAAACTGGCTTTTCCGGAACCTTTTCCATATGTTTCATCAATGTCAATACAAATACTTTGCAAATGAGTGAGGAAATCACCAAAGGTAAAGAAAGCCCACTGGGTAATATGCAGCTTGTGGTGCCTTCAACTCCTTGCTGATGGCATCTCTCCCCCCCAGTCATCTGTACTGATGATTGGAGGGGAGAACAAGCTCTCAGGCAAACAGCAAATACCAAACCACAGAGAACACAGAAGGATTAAGTGCAATCAGGTCTCAAAAGTGTTCTCCCAGGATATAAATGCTGCCTTGTGTAGGACTGTGGATGTCTTTTAAAATAAGTAACCTGGGTAGTAACAATCAACCCTTTGCTAAAACAATGTGCCTGTGTAGTAGAAAATACCTCTATCAAGAAGTGTGGACTACTGCAACCTGTCAGAAGAGGGAGCTTAAGTCAAAGCACTTCAAAAAAGCAGAGTCAAGGCTGGTGAGGGAGGAGGAAAACGGGCCCTGTTCCAAGCTGACTCTGTGAGGCGGCTACTAGCAGCTCGGTGCCCCCAAAGCTGGTGAGTCCCACGCTATCACGGCTCACGCACTCCCCGCTGGGGCTGGCTCCTCAACACTCTGCCGGCCCTGGTTTCCACAGCTCCTGGAGAACGCCACAGTGGTCCGGCCTCAGAACTCCGAAAGGCTCTTCCATCTGTGTGCTGGGTCCTTCTTTCAAGGTAAGTTCTCGTGCCACCCTTCAGCTCTCAATTCAGCATCACTCACAACGCCGTCTTGCGACTTCCAGCCTATTTCAGGTTCCTCTGAGCTATGTCTCTTCTAACCGCGCTTCTTTCCACACAGTGGTCACTGCAGTTAGCAATGATACAAGTAGCACTGTGACTGATACTTACTTCTGTTCCCCTGAAGACTCTTAAGTCCCATGAGAGTGGAAAGCCTATTTTTCAATCATTTCCTTTCCATAGGAATCAGCAAATAGTGGGTGTTCAGTAAATACCTGCTAGATCAAAGGATCAGCTCCGCTTGTTTCTGGTTCTGTCTATATTATTAATCAGCATGACCTTTCACCTTCCAGCCCCACCACTTAGCTCGTCATATGGCGCCTCAATCGTGCGCGGGTGCCTGCAGCCCTTTCTCACAACTGTTTAAATCATCCTTAATCCTCATGTGTTCAGTGATCTTTTCAAAAAACACTTTTCTTTTCTTTTTTGGAGACAGGATCTCAATATGCAGTTAAGGTTGGCCTTGGACTCACTATGTAGCCTGGGTTGGCCTCTTACTCTCAATGATCCTCCTGTCTCAGCCTCCAGAATACTGGGATACAAGTTTATGCCACCACTCCTTTTGAGTAGAAAATACAGGATAATAAATCGCAAAACCCTATAAACTATATTGCATTGATTTCCTTATATATCTAGGTCTTCCAATTAAAGTATCTTCTTGAGAATGAGAAACTTCTCTCTACCGTCTAGTAGGTATTTAACAAACTAGTTAACTCTATAGATGTAAAATGTGGCTGACACAATTCTATAATTTGTAATGCTAAAGCTAGATAAAATATTACCATATTTGAAAGTGCATATTTTGTGGTATTACTGTATTATAAGTAACTATACACACAGAAAGACAGGATAACTGAAGCATGCAGGCAATTAAACTTTACAGGTCAGCTGCCACAATCTGAAATAAAATAAATTACTCACTAAAGATAAACAAATAATTTAAACAGACACTTCACCAAGTAAGATATACACATGGCAAAGAAGCACATGAAAATAATGTGCAATATCACACATCAATCATTAGAAAAATGTAAATTAAAACTATGAGATACCCTATGTACCTATTAGAATAGTTAAAACTATACCCTGTGTTGGCTAACCTGTAGAACTGTGAAAGTGTATAACCACTCTGAAGAGCAGTCTTGATGTTTCTTCCTTTAATATATGAAACGTTTACAAATTTGTGTGTCAGCCTTGTGTAGAGGCCATGCTAACCTTCTCTGTATTGTTCTAGTTTTAGTATGTGTGCTGCTGAAGTGAGCACAGTCTTGATGTTTTCTGAGAGACTAAACAGGAACCTATTGTATGATACAGCCTATCCTCATATGGATTAAGCCAAGAACATCACAGTATATAAAAGACTGGACCTGAATGCTCACAGAGCTCCAATAGCCAGAAACTCAAAGAACTCTGCTAACTATGAACAGATGAACGGATAAACAAGCTGCCCACACACCCATGCACAGAAATACTGCTCGGCAAGAAAAGGGAATGAATGACTGATAAACATACCATGGATGAATCTCAGTGTATGCCGAGTTAAAAAGGCCAAAAGTACGTATTATATGATTCCACTTATGTAATATGCTAGAAAACAGTAACTCTTATTGGGACAGGAAGCAGGTCAGTGTTTGCTGAGACACAGATGGAGGCAGAAGGGGAGAGGAGGGACTGCTGAGAAAAAGACACAAAATTTTCAGGAATGACAGATGTTATCTTGATTGTGACAGTTTCACAGGTATATACATGACAAGATATGTCAAAGTGTTCTCTTTAAATGTGTGTGGTTGGCGAGGGGTTTAGCTCAGCGGCACAAGCGCCGGGTTGCCAAGCACAAGGTCATGAGTTTGATCCCTGGTACAAAAAAAAAAAAAAAGGTGTGGTTTACATATGCCAAATCCAACTCAAAGTTTTTTTCTTTTTCAAGGCACAGTCTCATTAAGCCTGAGCTCACAGTAATCCTGCCTTGGCCTCCTAAATATTGGGATTATAGGTGTGTGCCACCATGTCTGGTTATAGATTTTAATATACCAAAAAAGATGGCAACTTGGGTTGACAAATTATTTCTCAGAAAAGCAGACTATCAACTTCCTCTAGAGCTATGAACTGTTGTTTTTCTCTAACTTTGGAAACTGCCCATATGCTTATAAAGGGTTTATAAATATGAAAGTTATCCTAACAGAAAAGCGCGTCTTTACTCTGAGGCTCAGCATGGGAAGGCGCTGTGAAGGGACTGGGACAGAGGCCGTCACCAGCTCCAAGGCCTTTCATCTCAAATCTGATCAAGAATTTAAGTTACGTGTTTGTCTACAGTTTGTTTATGGCAATACATTTTTATCCCTTTTTATTGCCTGTATATTTTAAAGCATCTCCTCTTTTGATCTTATGGGAAAAATTTAATACGTGTATTATCTCTTCCCCGTAGGGTAGAACAGTCAAACAGTTCCTTTACACATACAATGACATAGCTAAAATAAAACAAATATTTTAAAATCTAAAAGATGTCATTCCCTAAAGATTCCTCATATAATAAAGTGCTTAGGAATTTTTTTCAACTTTATTTGAAAAAGCCTATGCCTAACTTTCATCCTAAAATGAACAGTTTGAGATTCCATCTCAGTGGAATCAGTACTACTCAGCCGTAAGAAGGATAAACTGGAGACTTTTATAGGTAAATGGATGCAACTTGAGAACAGACTCATCAGTGAAATAAATATACATGTGTAAACATCATATTGTTTCATTAGTATGAGAAGCTGAAAGAAAAAACATGTATATGTGTATATATATGTATATAAAAAATAGTTAAGATAGTTAGCTATACTACTGACTTCTCTGAGTTCCCTGAATAGAAAGATTTGTGCTGGTCTTGTTTGGACAACTGAATGCAGATGTCTTGTGCTCTGGGTGAATGATTTGGGGATGACAAAGCACAATGTAAGTACCATTGCTGTCCCCTGATTGACATGTTTAAAATTTTGTTGTAGTTTTCTTCTTCCTCTTCTTCTTCCTTCTCCTCCTCTTCTTTATCTTCTTGAAATAAAATGGATTTGTAAAAAAGAACAGTCCCTACTGATAACAGATATATAATGCTTATGTCTCCTGTTACAGTAGAAAGAACACATGACTAACAAAGAGAAGATGAGGGCTCTAATTCTGCCACTAACTAAGCTGTCAAGCCTTGCACAAATCACTTAACCTTTTTGGATCTCATTCTCTTACCCAACAAAATTAAATAATCTCTAAGGATCCTTGAAGCTCTAAGATTTTATTAATTTTGTAGACAAGCAAATAAAATGCTGAGCATGCTGAACAGACTTAGCTATTGCCTTTAGGAAGAACTCATATACTCAAAATAGCACTTGCTTTAGTTATATGGATATGAGTGCAAGTACACATATAAATTCAAAGATTCTGGCCAATTTTGTTATATTGTGTAACTCGTGAAAACACAGATCTAATGCTTCATAAGCACTAACTGCAGGTTACTGTATTGAGATCCCTAAAAGACTGGACAAACAGCAATTAACTGCCTTAGCTAAACAGAACCACTTAATTAGTGAAGCGTAGAGGGTATGTTTCCATTACTATTTATCTAGATCCATCTATGAAACTGGAAACATATTTTACACCGTGAATCTCAGTATTCTTCATTTAGGGTGGTAAAAACTTTATGTATCTAGAATGAGCCTTTCCAGTAGAGTAAAGGACACTGCATATAATTTGTGACTCCAAAATATACTTAGAAAGTTACTGAAAGGATATGGTTTCCAATGATTTACACTAACAAAAGTGCATAAAGGTTTCTGAAAATTAACAGGTACAAACTGAATGCATGCTAAAGTTTAATACCTGATTGCAAAACATGAACTTAAAAAGACTAAAACCATTGAATTAAATTAACTGCACATTTATGAATTAACTGCACATTTTTCAGTCCATGAAAAAAAAATCCCAGAAAACAACATGAAAAATTTGGGTTCACAAAGTCCTCACATCCATTATAAAGCTAGTAGCATTATCTGTGCCCAAGTTCAGCACAGTGACCAAAATAAAAGAGGTTACTGGTTAACAAAAGCAAACCCCCATGCCAGTTTGAGGCGTTCCTGCATACTAGTTACTCTACAAGAGAGCTATACCTTACAAATTAATGTTATTTTACAACAGGATTACATCTGCTCTTACCCCAGTTATGAGAGCAAGTAAGCAAAGCCAGTGACTCTTCAGCTGTCTCTCTTTTGGTCACTAATACAAAGAAAATGTTCAGTTGAGTTTACAAAGGACTGTTTTGTTCATGAACAAGCTTGTAGAAAGGTTTCCAATGGCTTAGTACAGCTCTTGAGGGGCTGGGGGTGGGAAAGTGTGAACTGGGGGAGTCCATATAAATATATACATATTTATTAATTCATAATGAGATGCATCAAGGATGGCTGACAGACTGTTACCTGGTAAATACTTCAATATAGAGGGATTTCAAATGAACTTTAATTTCTCTTTAGAAAATGCTCAGATTATTTTCAACAAAAAACCATTACTTATGCTCCTCACAGAAGGAAAAATAAGGAAAGCTGATGACTACAACAACCCAAGACTAGGGGTAGTAAAGGAAAAGGATTCCAGGCAGACAAACGTGGCCAGGTTCTTTAGGAACTTAGGGAATCAACCCCATGGTACAATGGGGCTACTGAGAGATAATGAGAAGGAAGAGCCAGGAGAGGGACTGAAAAGGTCAAGTGAATTTTATGTTTGACTGAAAACTGCCAGAGCTGAGCACATGTGTCTCCTGGCTGCAGAGAAAATGGCCTGCACTAGTGTACAATGCAGGCCACAGGGTTAGCAACCTGGGCTGCACGGTATTTCACACGATTGACTTACTTGGCTTGCACATTAAAAAGAAAAAAAATTAACTTCACAAAAAAGTCTCAGGTCAGGGCCTGAAAAGACAGAAGAGGACAAAATTCCTGTTTTAATTGTGATTTTGCAAGGCAGACCATAGAATCCTCATTTCATATTCATGGCAGAGGGGAGGAGGCATACTATACATTAGATTGGATTATTCAGAAAAGATAGTTCTATGTTAGGAATTATATGAAGATTCCCAGTTCAAGTTCAATGGTGACAGATGTGGAAAAAAAGGTTTTTAGGCATAATTAAAGGCCATAATGAAGATTGATCCATTAAGACTAGTTAACACTCTGTGGGAGAACCCAAAAGGAATGATCTCTATGTGTATGTAGGTGATTAAATTTTTAGAGTTCTCTGAAAATGTTTAAAATAAATCAAAATTGAAAGAGATTACATTTCAGTTACTGAGAAAATTAAGTCAAAGGACTGTTATGCTAACTAATGGAAGCACTGCTCTTCTAATATTAGTATTTGAATGATTTATAATTGCTGCGGGTCAAGGAAATTACTAATGGATTTGGTATCATTTGAGCTAATCATAAAAACCAAAACAGTTCTAATTTCAAAAAAATGACTCAACATATTAACGCATTCTAATTTAAACTGTATCTTCTCTATTAACTCTTGAACTCACTCAGATTGTTAAATTTGTTCCTATATTCAAACAACCTGGAGCCCTGGGATACTAGGTCCATGGCTCCTAGTGGCTCAGAGTGGTCCTGACATCCAGTCATGCAGGCTAATCTGGTCTCAGCTCTGCCCCGCTCTGACTGTGCCCTCAGTCAGCTGGTCCTTTCCACAGGAGCCCTTATGACTGTGCAGCACGGTGACAAAGGAGTGCAGGAAAGTATCTGCTGTGCACTTTTCCTGTGAGAAGATTCTGAGCACATCAGCCCTGCCATTCACTTCCTATGCACTCATGGAGACATTCATTCAGCAAATTCTCACAGCTTTGGTTTACTCTCTGTACCCTGCAGATAGTATCATTACCAATGAGAAATAATAAATGTAAGGGTCTACTACATGATCTGTCTAACATGAAAACAGCTGGAGTATGTTGGGGAAAACAGAATGGGTAAATGCAATTCCTGTCCTATGGAGTTAGGGCAGGAAAAATTAAAATGCTGGCATGTTAGGAAAAAAAAATCTATTTTATGTATGATCACAAATGCTACTATGACATACCTCATTTCTTCAGTTAGGGTTAGTCTATACTACTTATTTATACTATTTTAGTCTATACTTTCTGAGGGCCCACTCAGAAAGTCAGAACACTCAGATGGCAGCAGCTGATTTATTAATCCAGTAGCAATGGAAAGTCTGAGTAAAATTTAAACCCAAAAATGCTAATCTTCATTAGTGAATTACCTCTTTTGTACTGTTAGGTCTTTCATAATTCAAAAGCGTGTTTTGTTTAGAAGGGCAAGAGTAATCATGGGGTAGCCATCCTAAGGCTAGTTAGTAGTCACTAATAAAACTACCCAGTGGAGCAGTATTTTATTTATTTATTTATTTTTTCCCGGTACCGGGGATCAAACTCACAACCACCTGCTTGCAAGGCAGGCGCTTATACTGCTGAGCTAAATCCCCAGCCCCTGGAGCAGTATTTTAAAAGATAAAAACCAAACAGAGTTTAGAGGCAGTGATGAAAATAGTTATCAACACATTAACAGGAAATAGCAGAAAGACAGTGTAATTAACAATCACTATACAATAATGAGCTGTCAGTTATTATTTGAGAAGAAAATAATTAGAATGATAAGGAATACAGAATATAGCTGGGATTGAACCAGATTGTAAAAATTTCATTTTTTAAAAAAACAGAAAATGAATGATTAATAAAAATAATTCTTTATTTTTTACTAACAATTATTAGAAATCATTATTTCTTATGAGATCATAAGTTCAAATATAACTGTGTAGTAACTCTTTTGGATCCTTCTGAAAAAATGTTAATGTAAATTAATTGTGCTTCTAAGGGGAGAAGAGAGCTCTTTTTCTCTGCTGCCTTTTAATATTCAGTTTAAATTCATCCCTCATGTGACTCTTAAGACAAGGTGCTGGGCCAATGCATCATGGTCAGAAGCTCTGGGCTCCCTCAGTCCTACCTATATCACTGGCTATCAAGCCAAGCGCAGGCCAATTAACTCACCAGAACACTGTCTGTAAACAAATTCCTATCCTGCTCAGTCAGAAAGTTCCTATAACATATATAACCTTTGAAAACTACAGATATCAAACAAAAGGGAAGGATTAGTAGTGACTGTGGCCTGAGACACACTCTCACAAAACCTTTATGGTGCATGCAACTGCATGTACAACTGTGTGCAAATGATGGTCCACAGGAACAGGGAAACTTTCAAATACTAACCATTAGTTATAGTGAGAGCCTTGTCTGAGTAGCAGCAAAGTGCTCAAAATTGAGCTATTTTCTTGCGTGGACCCATTCAGTCTTTATGATAGCTCTATGAGGCAGAAACAATCTGTGACCTTTCCCATTTTTAATGCAAGATACCTGAAGATTAAAGAAGGGAAATAACATGGCCCAAACAAAACAGAGCTGGGGTATGTGATCTTGGAGTGTGTGTTCTTAATCACTGGAAAATGCCTATTTCAGGCAGGCATTGAGAGACCGGGATCTTTCTGGATCTCCACGGCACTTCAGGGACATCTGAGCTATGGGAAGAACTGCATAGTTTCCATGGACTGCCCATAAGACAACACTAAGCAAGCCCTAAATTAGTCGACACAAAAGGGACCTCACCTATCAGCATGAAAAAAAATAATGCCCTGGGGTTAGGAGTTTAGCTGAGGGGAGTAAGTGCCTGCTTAGCAAACAGGAGGTTAGAAAATCGATCCCTGGTACCAAAAAAAAAAAAAGCCCAAAGACTACATCTTTATAAAGAGTAATTGGCAACAAGGAACTGGAAGCTTCAAAAATATTCACTATTCTTGGGTTGTCCTTATTCCAACTGAATCTAACTGTCCTTATCAGTTCAAACCTCATTAAGTAAAATCAAACTTTAAAACATTTACATATTTAAAAATTTACTAAATGTCCATGAGATGCAGATGATAAATGAAGAATTTCACAATGGAAAATAAAAAGTAGATTCATAAAGACACACTCTTTCTAACTGTCAATTGAAAAAAAAAAGGGCATTCTCATCATAAAAAGCTTGGTATTTTTATAAAATGTACTCCGGGTATAAATAAACTTACCTTTGGTTTTTTGATCAGCAGCCTGGAAAAAAAAATTAGAAAATCTTTAGGAAAAACAATGTGTTGACTGTATACATATATGAAAGTTTATAAGCAGTCTTTTAATATTGGAAATTCTAAAAGAAGTTTTGTCTAGCTAATTTATTGTATATTGCTGGGAAAAACATTTCTATAAGTTACTAATTACACGTCAATATTATTATAATGGCAAAAATTCTGTATGAAAGTTCATTTGAGTTCTATATTTTAATACAGTCTAAAAGATATACAATTTAAACCACAAGATACATTGAAGTAGCAAGAACAAAGACATTTTTATTTATTTTGTGGTACTGGGGACTGAATTCCGGGAGTGTTGAGCTATCTTATCAGCCTTATTTTTAAAAAAGTTTGAGACAGAGTCTTACTAAATTGCTCAGGCTGGCCTTGAACTTGCACTCCTTCTCCCTTAGCCTCCTGAGTAGGTAGGATTATAGACTTGCATCACTGTGTCTAGCTTAAGAAACCTGTCTACAAGTTCATGGAATTTTTATTTTTAATAATTACTAACAGGATCTGTAAAAGCACACTTGGCAAAACTGCAAAAACGGTTTCTAGCTTTTCTCCCAATACCAGCTTCATGTCCCTTTCCTTCCTTCTTAGACATCCCAGTGCATTTTAAATAGACTGGCCGGGGCAACCTTTACTCCAACAACATCAAGCTCCTGGAAACACAGCTGTGATGTTTCTAGTTCCTTAGGAAAGACAGTTTGCAGCTGTCACCCGGTATTTATTTCACTAGAACATCATCTATTATTTGCTAAATACAGATTTGGCATATTGATTTAGAACAGTAACCGTGCAGAATGAAACTTGGTCAGGGTAATGGCTATGATAATGCAAATGAGACACCTAATGACTACAAGGACAATGAAGCTAGTAACTCTAGCCAAACCTTTTTCTGAGCACCTTCCTTCTTTTTCTTTTCTTCCTGCTTTTTCTTTTTCTTTTCTTCCATCAAATGTTCCTCTTCTTGTGTTTCTTGTTCTTTCTCCCTATTAAATATAAAGAAATGTGCTATTAGTATGGTGGTCATTCTTAAATTAAAAAATGAAAAAGCACTAGCATAGAAAGTCTTAAGGCAGGCCAACCACCTGTGGGAGAGAGGCTACTCTGAGAGGATGTTGGAAATGGTCATTACCCCACAGTGCCAGATGCTGCTACTGCAACGGCAGGCTGCCTGCCTCCTTTGGTGTGTCAGGTGTCTCACTCCCTATCACCAGGCACTGGGTACGAGTACTTAAGATACAGTTTGTTCAGTCCAGACCAACAGCAATGTTTCTCAAGTGTTGTGTCAGGGGTTGCTACTGTCACAAGTGATTATAGATTCCTAGGTTCTATCCTGGCCCAACAAATACGAATTTCTGGAGGTGAGTCTTAGGCATACAATAATTACATCCTTGTTTGATAAGCAGATTTTAAAAGGCCAAACACACGGTGTTCTACAGCACAGTGAGCTACTGTAAAAGGACACTGGCTCATGGCATGGTGCAACTCCACCTGGAAGGGACTGTTACAGACAGCTAAGTTAGACAGAAATATTGGAGGCAGTCAGACACAGCTAGGCCCTCAAAAGAGCCAGTGCAGGAGACGGGACACACTGCAACTGTGGGGAGACAGACACCTCCGATGAGAGCTAGACCTCAAGACAAAAGATGAAACAAACACACCCATATACTTCCCTTAAGGAGAAACAACAACAGAGACAGGTATGGATCACCTTGAGAAAGCCTGCTCTTCACGCATACTTACTATGTGACTTGCTTTCCCATATGATGCCCATTTAATCAATATTACCTCAGCAATTATGTTAATCTGCCAGGCATGGTGGCGCATGCCTATAAATCTGGCACTTGGCAGGCTGAGGCAGGAGGACTGCCTGTGAGTTTGTGGTTAGCCTGGGCTACAAAGTGAGTTCAAGGGCAGCCTTAAATCGCATAGTGAAATCCCATCTCAAAAAACCAAAAACCAACAACAGACTGGGGATAAAGTTCAGTGGCACAAGCACCTTCTTGGCAAGCACAAGGCTGTGAGTTCAATCCATGGGGGAAAACAAATAAGCCAGTGAAGTAGCTAGGCAGTGCAGTGCCTGCCTGGCAAGCACGAGGTTCTGAGTTCAATTACTGGTACCCCTCTCAAAAAAATTATGCTTGTAATCTTATTGATTAACCATAGTTTTGTCTCACCTCATGTCCACCTTGCAATTTTCCATTTTTCTCTACCTGGGACCCACCTCACCTCCTGGTTTTGCTCTATAAAAATCTCTTGAAAAGACAGGGTCCTCCACTACACACTTGAGCTCTCTTCCATCTCTCTCAGATAGAAGGTTTATATATAAACGCATTTTTTTTTCTGCTCCTTTTTATTGTACCAGGGATCAGACTCAGGACCTTGCACTTACCAGGCAGGTACTTATGCCATTGAGCTATATCCTTGGCTATATTCTGCTCTTAACCTCTGTTGTTCCTAGAATTCATTCTTTGGTTTTAGAGAACATAAACTCATACTGGCTATCTAGCAGGCTGGGAGTTTCTTTCTCCTCTATCAGAGTCACAGTAGCCTAAGAGCTGAGCTGTAAAGGTGAAAAGCAATTGGCTGATATGGGTAGTGTGTCAATGTTAACTTAGTGCATGGTAGCTCCAAACTAACCCTTTAACACATGCTCTGGACCGAATGACAAAGTTCCTTTAAACATCTCTCATTTCAGTAAGCAGAAAGCGGAGGCTTTCTCAGTAGTGAGCACTTGAGGGACACTGTAGGAGGAAGAGGACCCCTTGATGTTTAAGGCCACTGCACTGGGAGTGATCAGCAAATAAGAGAGGGGCCACTGGTGATAGTTCCAGCCATAGGCCCATCCTGGGTGGCTTTTCAGCAACTCTGTAGCTCCGCCAGTCACCTTGCCACGGCCCTCCAATACAGACACACTGCTCTCCAAGCTTCCTGCTTCTAGCCCACTCCTCGCCTCATCTCCGTTGGTCCTCCAGACCAGGAGACGCTGAGCTCAGGCCTGCTGCGCAGATACCTCACTTCTCTGCCTACCTCCTGCCCAGTCATCAGTATGCCCCAGAAGGTTGCACTAGGGTTCCAGCTTCCTGCGCTGCCCAAACAACAGGCTATGGGCTTGCCTGGGACTTGCCAGTGCTTCTGCTGGAATGAAACACAGGGGTCCAGGGTGACTCCCTGCTTCCCAGCACTGTGGGTCATTCCATGGGCTCTACTCTGCTATCCAGTGGGCTGCAACTACATTCTCTTCACCGAGTGCACAACCCTGCCTTGGGCAGGAGTCTTCCTTCCAAGTCAGTCCTTTGGGTATTCTCCTTGGCCTAGGCTCCATATCCCTCCTTCTGTCCCTCCCACTCTTCCTCCTTTAATTTCCCTTTTCTTTTGTGGTACCAGGAATCAAACCCAGGGCCTTCACACTGAGTGCCAGCCCCAGCCCCACCTGTTCCTTACTTCTCTCCTTTCCTTTCTATTTTTCCTCTGCCTTGGCGTCCAGAGTAGCTGGGATAATCAAAGTGTACCATCACACCCACCTGGAATTTGTTGGGGTTTTTTTTTGGGGGGGTACTAGGGATCGAACTCCTGACCTCGCACTTGCAAAGCTGGTGTTTATGCCGCTGAGCTAAATCCCTGGCCCCTGGAATTTGTTTTTAAATTTACAAAAAGTATTTTTACATGCATAAGGAATTTTGACCTGATATCAGTTTGTAATATTTAAGTGCTATGGTAATAAAAATAATTTAAGCTGACATGGAGTGAGTGCAGGGGTGTCTTTGTGAATACTTTTCCTTCAAAATAGTGGTTCTCAGTCTTTGGCTGCTCAACAGAATCACTTGTGAAGTTCCAAACACTTCCAAGAACAAGGCTGCAACCCTGCTGATGAAATCTGGAAATGGAACTAAGACATCAGCAGTACATAAAGCTTCCAGAAGACTCCAATTTCAGCCAAGGTTGAGAAACGTTTTTATAAGGAGGTTTACAAACTCATGAAGTATGAAAACTTATTATTCACTACATTAGATGATACTTTCAGGAATATTTTCATGATAAAAGGTGTAGAGACACTAAGAGATTTGCGTTTTCAACATTCGGTAGTGCCCGCCACCCCTGGTAGTGATGGGTTGTGCTATAACCATGCAAGCGCAGGTTCACGTCCAGGGAGGCAGGAACACAACACAGCTAGGTCAACAGTGGTTGCCCATGATATTAGTACACCTCCTACATCTACAGCACCATGAGACCCTTAAATTCACAGAGTGAAATTAATAAAGTAGGCATAGATAGGGTACATTTAAAAAGGGTATTCAATAAGCCTAATTCTATCCACAGACAAGTTGAATTAATGAGAACCAGCTATTCCCTAGTAACACAGTTAAGATTTTGCTGTATTAGAAAAAAAAAAGGTGTAAATAGTAAGTCCTTGTAGCCATGAGGCATGGCACATTTTCCTGCTGTGCTCAAGTTTATAACACAGCATAATCCAGATGTTAGCTCTTCAATAAAAGCTTTACCTAATTTTCCCCTCGCTAGCAATAATTGTCTATATCTGTATCTGCTAGTGTGTAACTTCTTTCATTTTCCATTAATAATTTTAAACATTAACATCTAATCAAATCTTCACTTTATAAAGTAATATGTGCTCATGGAAAAACACATGGTACAAAGATGAGTTATTGAAAAGGAAAACTCCTTCCCCAATAACCACAGGCTTCCTCCTTGTAACAGTTTCTTGGATGTCTTTAAGAAAAAGTCCTCTAGCTGGGCAGCAATGCCTGCCTACAGCCTCAGTTACTTGAGCTGCTTTTTTCTGAAAGAAAAAGGACTGTGAGGTCAAATTCAGTAAGGCAACACAGTGAAGCCCAATCTCAAACAAAACAAATCTCTCTTTATATGGCCATATGCCCATCTTTTTTGGTTTGTTTTTTGAGACAAAGTCCCACTATATAGATCCCAGCTGGCCTCAAACTTACAGTCCTGCCCCTGCCTCCTGAATGCTGGTCTCTATCTTTAATACAAAATGGGCCGGGGATATAGTCCAGTGGCACAGTGCCTACCTGGCAAACACATGGTCGTGAGTTTGATTCTCGGTATCAAAAACACAAAACCCAAAACAAAACAATAACCCAAATGAGAGTGTACTACATACTATTCCCTGCATTGTTTTATTTTCACTTAATGATCTACTCCAATACATATGTAAAAACTCAGGTCCTTCACATCTCTACATAATATGCTGTGCATAGGTTGCTGTTTCTTGACGTAGTCATTTGAGATCTTAATGGTGGGAGTTTACAATGATAGATATGAATTTGCCTCTTACATCACCTATATCTCTATTTTCAATTAAACCAAATAGCATCTGCTCTATAAGAATATAAATTTTCACAGTGAGCTACTTTGTACTTGTTGTGGAGCTGTTTAAGTTCCTCACGGTTCCTCCTTTACTTCTGTAGTATGTTGGTGTTTGGGATTTTATACCTCTCTGGCCTCCTGGACTCTGTAGAACAGGTACTCTTGAATGGCCTTTGCACAACTCCTCCTCATCCCAGTCCAAACTAGCTAGGAGTACCTCCCACATTACGTTGACAATCTACAGTAACACACCTTTAAAAGATAACTTGTTTTAATCGTGCTAGAATGTTACACACAATTCACCTTTTTAAAAAGAAGCATTTTAAGTATACAGTTCATTACTGTTATATTTACCCTGTGGTGCAACCAGAACTCTAATCCAGCAAAAGTGAAACCCTGTGCCCCCTGTGAAACAATTCCGCTTCCCCATTCCCAGGCGCTGTTTTACTCCGTCTCTGTGAATGTGCCCACTAGATGCCTCCTTTGATTCTGATCTGCATTTTCCTCATGTTCAGTGACAGAATAGTAAGCATCTTCTCATAGCATGTTAGTCATTTGTGCAACTTTTCTGCAGTTTGGGGGTCTATGGTTACTGTCTTGTCACAGCCTACTTTTTTTACACTGAACTGCTGTTTGTTTTACTGTATGATTTCTATCTGATGTGGCCTGATACAGTGAAATAAGACACTTCAAGCAGAGGGAAAAAAACCTGTAACTACTTCAGCAGAAACTACTACCGCTGAGATCGCTGAGAGTCCGAGGCCAGTCTGGGCTACAAAGTGAGTTCATGGTTAGCTTGAATTGCACAGTGAAACCCTGTCTCTGTCTCTGTCTGTCCGTCTGTCTCTCACACACAATCCTTTTTTTTTTTTTTTTTTTTTTTTGGTACTGGGGATCAAACTCACGATCATGCACTTGCAAGGCAGATGATTATGCCGCTGAGCTAAGTCCCCAGCCCCACACAACCCATTTTAAAGGCACTGTACCACTGCATCTCAGCACCTATGCCACTCAGGAGAAGTCTGATGTCAGCTGATGCTTAGTTCCCTTTAGGTGGCATGCTGTTTTCTGCAAGAGCATATGGTTTCTCTCTCTGCCTGGGTTCCAAAACTTATTTGTGTTGAGCACTGGTGGACACTTTCAACATAGACACGGTATTTTAGGTTACTTTCTTGAAACATCTTTTAGTTTCTCAATAACAATATACTGAACTTCTTGAATTGATATGTAATTAATTTCCCTTTTTAAATGTTTGCTACACTTTTTTGTTGCTTCTGTTTTCTGAGTGCTTGGCTCAAATTGACCTTCCAAATGTGTTTTCTAACTAATGTGTTTCTTTTTTAACTTTTATTGATAGATGTTTGCAGTACATGATGATCATATTCCTTTGTACAGTCAGTACACATGGCTGGAACATAGTTAGCATCATGAAGACAAGAAGGAAGGAAGTGGGTTCTCTGGACCCAGGAAGAAGATGAAGTGCGAACTGAAGCTCACACAGAAAGAAAAGAAAAACTCCAATGAAGAAGGTGGTAGCTGGTGGGCCTTCTCCCTGAGGCGGGGCTCACTGAGTGAGAGGAGCTGTTACAACTTGTGGACCATAGCAGAGGCCTCTGCAGAGAGGCACACAGTGGCGCAGGGCGGCAGACATGGAGCGCTACACTGGCTGGCGCTGTTGGTTCTGATAATCCATGACTAAGATTAACTAAGGGAAATGCAGACAGTAAGTACGGTGGCATGGTGCCAAAGAGCCAGGGAGTAGGCCAAACAAGTAACAGCTTCTCATCTCCAACAGACCGAAGAGGCTCAGAACCCAAAACACCAGCTACACTTGGAAGACACCTCAGAGAAGTAATCACCACCTAAGGGGCCTAAATACTAGCAATAAAGCAACCCATCATAGGCAACTGACAAGCATCAACCCAGGAATCAAACCAAAAAGAAACAAAATGAGAAGACACTTAAGATGTAATCCCAGATATCTAGTTCACCAAAGGCAAACCCGGGGGCAATGAGGTGGCACAACCTGAAAGTCCCCCACTAGGTCACTCTGAAGTGGACACAACAAAGCAATTGAATGAGACTGGAAAAAATGAACTCAGAAATAATCTCTCAAATAACCACAGAGATTAACAAAATACACATCAAGCTTAGTAACATTAGAGCAAACTTAAGACAAAAATAGAGACGAGCTTAAACAAATTATGGAATCTCAACACAGGAAACAAATTGAATCCAGAAAGCAGATTCAAGCAGATAAGGCCAATGTGAGGACAGGATCTCAGATACTGAATACAGGCTTGCAGTTAGCAACCAGGAAAAGAAAGATTTCTCAAAAATAATAAGAGACCATGAGAAATCAATCCAGCAGCTCCTAGATCAAAGAATAACTTAACAATGAGTGGAGTTAATGAAACAGCAGGAGATACTACAAATGACATTTAAAAACCTTCACAGACATCATGACAGAAAGCTTTCCTGGCAAAGAAAAAGAATTTGACACACAGAAAAATGAGGCACATAGAACTCCAATTAGCAATGATCAAAAAAAAAAAAAAAATCTACAGCCAGGCATAGCATAGCCAAGATTCCAGAAATTCAAACAAGAACAGAATCTGAAAAGCTGTTAGACAAAAGAAACAAATCACCTATAAAAGAAAGTCCATTAGAATTACAGATGACTTCTCAGCACAGAGTCACAAGTCAAGGAGAACTTGGAGTGAAGTGTTCCAGGTTGTAAAGGAAAACAACTTTCAACCCAGATTGTTGTACCCCACAAAACTATCTTTTAGAAATTGATAGAGAAATAAGATACTTCCATGACGAAGAATATCTAAGGAAATTTATGACTACCAAACCAGCACTCCAAGATGTTCTGAAGGACATTATAGAAAAAGATGGTAAGGACTACAGTTCCATGAAACCCAACAGAAGGAATTCACTAGGCAAGGAAACCATTAGAAGGGGGAAAAGGGGGGGGGGGAATTAACAACAGGAAAATAACATGACAAGAGCAAGTCACTATGTATCAGTTATAACCATCAATGTTAATGATCTCAATTCATAAGTCAAGAGACAGACTGGCAGGATGGATCACGAAGCAAGATCCAACAGTATGTTGCATA
>PVLA01012786.1:0-41609 GCA_004027455.1 Hydrochoerus hydrochaeris | reverse complement strand
AAGTATCTTGTTTCTCCATTAAATTTGAATGAAAGTTTTGCTGGGTACATCAGTCTGGGTTGAAGGTTGTTTTCTTTCAGGGCTTGAAATACCTCACTCCAAGCTCTTCTTGACTTGAGGGTTTGTGCTGAAAAGTCTGCTGTGATTCTAATGGGCTTTCCTTGATAGGTGAGTTGTGTCTTTTCTCTGGCAGCTTTTAATATTCTGTTTTTATGCTGTATGTCTGAGATCTTAATTATTATGTGTCTGGGTATGGATTTATGTTGATTGTGACTGTTTGGTGTTCTATATGCCTCATTTATTTGCATATCAGATTCTTTCCCCATGTTTGGGAAATTTTCTGCTATTATTTCTGTAAATACTTTACATATGTAATTTGCCTGGACTCCTGTATCTTCACTAATGCCCATTATTCTTATATTGTTGCTCTTGGCATCATCATGAAGCCTTTGGATTGTCATTTCATGCTGCTTTGTTATTTTTAAAAGTTCTATCCTTTCCTGATCACTAACTGTGATCCTGTCCTCAAGGTCCAAAATCTTATCCTCAGCTTCCTTTTGGTGGTTTTGCATGCTTTCAATAGATTTTTTTGTTTCTTGGATGTCTCTTTGAGTTTGTTTCATTAATTCTGCTTGTTTTCTATATTGTTCACTCAAAGTTTCAATCAGTTTCCCATGCTCATGTACTTTTTTCTCTAGTTCTCCTTTAGCTGCATTCAACAACTCCTTTACTAAAGTTGTTATTTCTATCTTTACATGGGAGACTACTTCTAATTTGATTTCCTCTATAGCCTGATGCAGTTGTTTTTTTATTTCACTCACTATCTTTTCAGAGATTCCCAGTGTGTTACTTTTGGGGTCCTCTATTTCAATGTCTCCTATACTTGCTTGTGGTGAACTATATGTTTGAGACTGCATTTTGATTTTTTGTTTTGTCATTTTCACTCTGCCTGGAGTTTTCTATGTGTAGGAGGGTATCACACACTCTTTTCAGACACACCAAAATCTTACAGTTAGTTGTAGGGGGTTTTACTACTGGCCCTATTTATCCCCTGTATACCTCTATTTTAGGGGTATACTCACCACACTGATACAGTCAATCCAGTGTAGTCCAAAATTCACCATCTGGGAGCAAAATTCCAAATTTTCTTACACTAAATGAATCCCACTGAGATCTTCTGATGTTCCAGGTGGAAGGGTGGACCCAGCTGAAGCAGTCCAGGGCAGTTTTCAGTCTTGGGTGGGCCTCCTCCATGTTCCTAGTGGCAGGGTGGGCCCTTGGTGGTGGTTCCGGGCAGCCTACCCCTGATGCAGGCTTCTGCTGAGTTCCAAAACAATGATTTTCAAAAGAGCATCCTGGTAGTAGAACTCAATTGTGATCCCCATTTTACGACTAAGTGTAAATGACTGAGCCATGTGAGTAGTTGATGGCCTGGAAGCAAGGTCTTCAGGAGGCCACAATCCCATTCCTGTGGTCTTCTCACTGTCTTCTTCCTCCATGTCTGGCTCCAGGCTACTTCTCACACAGGACTGAGTGAGGGCCACCAACTAAGTTCCTAGTGTCTTGCAAAGCTGGGCAGCAATGCAAAATGGCACAGAGAGATTTAAAATGTACAGCACTTATTCTTCTTGAATTGGTGTTTCTGTACCAACTGATAATAATCCATATCTTGCTTGATTCTATCTTGGATATACCCAGTATGGACAAGGAGGACCAACCCTTTTGGGATTAAGATATTATGCTATTACCTCCTTCATTATATAGTATATGATTTCTTGAAACTCTTGGGACCTGTCCCACCACCCTGATCCATGTATAAGCCCAAAGGTATATCTTGAAATTACTGATGTACTTATCACATTCAAATATACCAAAGCAGTGCTGAAATTCCTACCAGCCCCAAAAAATCTCAGGAGATGCAAAGTTTTTCAAGTATTTCATGTCAGAGAAGTAGTGATTAGAAATACCTGTAAGATGAGTACTTGCCTGGAAGAATGATGACACAAAAATCCACAACAGTAGGGAATTAAAAAAGTATATTTGTCTTTGGACACATTTTTTATGTTTATGAGATCATTCAGTTTCCTGATGACAAGGTGCTTTTTAAGGTGGTGTCTCATTATGTTGCCTGTGCTGATCTGGAATTTGTGAGCTCAACTGAGTTTCCCACCTCAGCCTCCTGAGTAACAGGACCACAGTTATGTGCCACCAAACCCAGCTCAGTTTCCTGAGAATTTGAATGCACATCTGCTGTACTGTAGGTGTTAAATCTTCCCCACAAGCCCATGTATTGAAGGCTTGGTTTCCAGGGCGGCACACTGAGGGGTGTTGAACTGCTAGAAAGCAGGGCCTTGTGAGAACATTTTAGGTTATGAGATTTAGGACCCCAGCTCCTTTCTCCTTTTTGATTCCTGGCCTTGAAGTGAATAGTTCACTGTGGACTCTGGGCAACCAGGTCACTCAACCATGGACTGAAACCTCTAAAATTATGAACCAGAACAAATGTTTTCTCTTTACAAGCTGATTATTTCAAGTACTTGGCCATAGTGATGGAAAGTGACTCACCATCAAAATTAAGAAACTGTATCATCAGGCTGTAACCCTCTAGAATTCCTAAGTGTCCCTGTGTATGGTTCACTCAGTTGTGTCTCCTATTATCTGCTTCTCTGTTTGGGAAATTGCATCATTTACAGAAAAGGTTTGAAATCAGAATATGCTCTTTCTACAAGCTCATTAGTTTACCCCTAAAAGTGTGATTTTCTTTTTTAAAATGACTTCTCTCATAATCCTTGCTGAGCTATACTAAACAAAAACAGATGTTTTATCACAGCACTTTGATGAGAAGAGATGTCTAAGTATATATAAAAGCAAAATATTCTGAGGATAACATAAAATACAGGCAACCAACACTAAAATAACCAGGAGTTCACACTAGATGGATAAACACAAACTTCTAACATTTCTCTCAAGCATGTTTACACTTGGTTTACAGTATGAGTTATAGCTAAAGCCATTTTAACCTGTTAATAAAATAAAAGAAGCATGACAATATAAATGGCATTAGTGTACACTGAAGTTATTTTACCAACAAAAATTTTAAATGAAGCCTATTAGAACACAGAAAGATATGGGATTTCCAAGATATATTAAATTTTAAAACAACTTATAAATAATGATATGCAGTGAATTATCTCATTCATGTTACAGCACAGAACATTTATGTTATATGCATAAATATGTGGAAATACATAGGAGAATTGAAAGGTTATGATCTAAACATTTGAGAAGTTAGGGAAGAATCTAAAGTGAGGGAAGAATCTAGACTCTGGGATGAATATAAAGTTGAATGGTTGGAAAGAAAGGAAGCAAGTAAGGAGAGGAAGAAGAATCTAAACTCTTCGGGATGTTGGCATTTTTTTCTGGTAAAGGAAATGCCATTCAGTCTGATCCATCTTCCTTTTAAACTGGCCTTTCCATCTTTCCTTACCCTCTGTATCCTGCATGGCAAACTTGAGAGATGATCTGTGTTACAAATGTTAGACATTACCTTTTCTGTCATTTCAATGTTCTTTTCTAATGTGGTGGTACTCTCCCATAAACCCTGCACTCAGAAGGCTAAAACAGGAGCATCAGGGTGAGCTTGAAGCTATTCTGGACTATACAGAGAGTTCAGGGCCAGCCTGAACTACAGTGAGACCCAGTCTCCCAAAAAAAGTGGATTTCTCAATCCCTCTTAAATGCACATATCTTTTTACCTATATACGTGAAGTGCTTATTGTTAAATAGGGAAAAAATTATGGTAAGTAGCAAGAAGAAAACTATGAGAAGAAAAAGATGGCCAATTGATAGGTAGCACAATAGTGAGCCTCTCTGAGAAAAACAACTCAGATGCTAGAATTTAACACCATGGAGAAGACCAGAGGAAAGGAGAGGAATTCTCATGACCCAGGAAGAAACCAAGGAAAAAAGAAAAAGAAAAAGAAAATAAAAAAAGAAGAAGTGTGGATGAAGGGCTGGAGCTGGACACACTCCTGTCACTTTACTGGGCCTGTCTTAGATTCAGGTGACTCATGATTGAGCTGAGGTTGTGGCCCTGCTGAGAGCAGGGGTTGGTGAGCCTGAGATCCTTGGCAGGAGGAGGCGCTGCAGCAGGGAGTCAGACCAGCGAACCAAGCTGCATGGACTTTGGTGAGTGCTGTGAACTGGGTTCCCCAGAGTGGGATGACTGGCTAGATGACATATTGGAGTTGGTCAGGACAGGTTTGAATCCACAACTGAAGCGGCTTCCGTTGGTGGCTCCTGGCCCAAAGTGGATTGGTGGGATCTACTTGGGCTGGGCCATGCCCCTGGTTGGGACCATATAGCCAGAGATGATGCTGTTCTGAACATGTGACATCCACAGGGCACATACTAACATGCTGAAGACACTCACTGGTTGACTGTCTTAGTGGGGAGGGGCCAACCCACATCACCCCTGTGTGCACCTCACAGATCAACAGCAAACTGAAGAGGGCAGCACTCCCTTAGCCAGTACACTGCAGAAAAACTGTAAGCAATATGAAAAGGTCCTGAGGAATGGTGAGATCTCCACCATTCACCTGTCTCAAAGAAACAAGAAACATGACAAGAGAAACAAACAGCAAAAAGCCTCCAACCACTGACCCAGGGAAAATAAGTCCAGGAGGGGTTAATACAGAGGAGTTTGAAGGCAGCAAACATGCAATATCAGACATGGCCTCATCGGAAATGAAGAAATAACTTCTGTGATTTCATCAACGAATTTAAATCTGAAATTCTAACTCAGGTGAAGCAAGATATATGAAGATTAATAAAAGAAATGCTGGGCACTCCTCAAGAGGACACAAATGGAAGAATGGAAGAACCCAGAGAAAGGAGAGAAGCCTTTGATGAAGAATACCAACAAAATCTAGAATACATGAAACAGATCCAAAGAGAACATCAGGAAATTAAAAAATCTCCATTGAAAGCTGGCAAAACTTCTTAACAGAAACTAAAGACAAACTTTCAAAACTTGAAGACAGATTTGCAATGTATGATCACAAAAGGAAGGATCTCTTAAAAATAACAAGTAACCAGGAAGTAATGATAGAAAGGCTAGAAATGACAAGAGGATTTATAACTTAAGAATAAAAAACATGAATGAAGAAGCAGGGACAAATACCAATGAAATAAAAAGGCTATTCACAGAAATAATTAAGGAAAACTTCCCAAACATAGGTAAGAGAAGTGATGTTCAGATATATGAGGCATATAGAACTCCAGCCAGCTACAACCAAAACAGATCTACACCCAGACATAGAATAATCAGGATCCCAGAAATCCATCACAAGAACAGAATATTAAAAGTGGTCAGAGAAAAGAAACAGATTACCTATAAAGGAAAACTCATCAAAATTACAGAGGACTTCTCAATGCAAACCATCAAATCAAGAAGAGCTTGGAGCAAAATATTCCAAGCCCTGAAAGAAAATAACCTCCAACCTAGATTGATGTACCCTGAAAAACTGTCTCTCAAAATTAATGGAGAGACAAGATATTTCCATGACAAAGGAACTGGGGGAGTTTGTGGCCACCAACCCAACCCTGCAAAGAATACTGAAGGAAATTCTAGAGAGAGAGAGAGAAGAAAATCACCAGGATTCCAGGAACAATGGCAGAAAGGCCTCAATGAAAGGGGCAGACAGTAGAATGAAGGAGAAAAGTAAACAACAATGACAGAAAAATAGCATAGCAGAGATGAAGCAGAGAAGATTGACTATATTGCTGTTTTTTCTTGACTGATTCTATTCGAATCTGGTGTGCTTAATTGAGAGTATCAAGGCTGAAAGTAGAGGCAACTACTCTGAAGATGACAAGATTCAATAGGATACCCATTCTGGCTTGATTATTAACTGCCTTTGAAGTCCTATAATGTCTACAATGTTTGGTTTTTACTAATAGTGCTATGTACTGCTATGTTTAATTATACTATGCCTGATGATACAGACAATTTTATGGAAAATAACAAGAAACGTCATAGCAACTTCTGTAGATCACCTAGTATTGTGGTTTTATATGTCCTTTTCATTTCATATTTTTCTAGGAATTTGTTTTGTTGAATTATTTTGATTTGTCTTTCTCTCTAATACAGAAAAGATAGGTATACATGTAGAGACATACATGTATAGAACTTCTAAACAGTTTTTGAGAATTGTTTATAGTTATTATAAAAATAAAGGTAGGAAAAGAAAGTATTCAAAGGATATAACTGCATGTATGTCTAAGTGTGTAGGATTGATAACCATATTACTAAGTTTTTGTTGGATAGATGAACAGAACTGATTGCAGCCTCACTGTTTAAATGTCCACTTTGTAGGCCTTACTTTTGTAACTTGAACAACTACTTCTAAGAGGAAAATATGTAATTATCAACTAGTGATTTCTTACTTTTTTTTTGAAATTATGTATTTATTTTTACCCTCTTTCTGTTTCATTTTTTTTTCTTTAAATAAAAGAGAAGAAGAAAACTAGACTTGAAATTTTATTTGGACTGGCAAAAACAACAACAAATAGACAAACTGGTCTTCAGGAAAGTTAAAACTTCTGTTCATCAAAGTATAATATCAACAGAATAAAAAGACATTGTACAGAATTAGAGAAAATATCTATGAATCACATTCTGGTAAGGGATTATACAGAGAACTCCTAAAAATAACAACCAAATGATTTAATTCAAAAATGGGCAAGGACTTGAGTAAACATCTAACCAAAGAATACATGTAAATGATTGTTATGGTTTGTGTGTAGATATTCCCCCAAAGCCTCATGCAGTCATGGGGTTTTTCTAGAGGTGGCTGAATCTAGAGTATGTGATTGATTCATAGTATAATCTTGGGACTAATGGTGCTGGGATCAGGTGGGTGATTGCTGGATCCACTGATTACATTTGGCACCACCCTAATCCAAGTAGATTGGATACAATACAAGAAACAGGAAGAATAATAACATAACCATATAATCCAGCAATTCTACTTCTGGTTTTATATCCAAAGAAATGGAAGGTGAAACACTCTCTCAAAGAGGTATTTGTACATTTGTGTTAAAGACAACATTATTCACAATAGGAGCAACCCAAGTCTCTATCAACAGATGAAGAGAGGAAAAATGTCATATATATGAGACTGATCATTCAGTCTTTAAAAGAAAGAAATTATGATACATGCATTACAACACAATAAACCTTGAGAATATCATGCCAAGTGAAATAAACCAGTCAACAGCCACAAAAGGACAAGTATTATATGGTTCCACTTAAATGTGGTATCTATAGTAGTTGAATCATAAAGGCATAAAGTAATTGGTGATTTTGAGGGGCTGCAGAGAAGAGGAATGGGGAGTTTTCATTTCACAGATGCTGAATTTCAGTTGTGTGAAATAAAGCATTTTGGAGATGCATAGTGGTAATGGTTGTAGAATAATAGAAATATATTTATTTAAGTGTACAGTTCCTTATCTTGGGTTGTACAATTAAAATGGCTGTGATAGTAAGTTTTATGCTATGTGCATTAAGAAATTGGGCAAATTTTTTATTTTGAAAATATGCCTGTCTTCAACAAATCTTAGATTACATAATATCATTCAAGACAAAGAAGGAAGCAAATGATACAATTTGGGGTGTAGGGTGGCAGAAGGGATTAAAATTTTTTCCCATGGGTTTTTTTTTTGCATTCAAATTTTACAACATGAATCATGATATTATTTTTTGCATTTATCCTAGAGCACCACTGATCTCCCCCAAAGTCCTCTTTTTTTTTTTTTTTTGTACGGGGGCTGGAACTCATGACCTTGCACTTGCCAGGCAAGTGTTTATGCCACTGAGCTAAATCCGCAGCCCAAAATCCTCTTTTAACCCTTCAATATGTAGGTTATGCTCTCTTTAAGGTACATCATGCTCTTATCATCAAGGATGTTTATTCTCCTCACATCTCTGTCTGCCAGTTCGAGGATTTGGCCAAGGATTTGAGAAAGGCTTTAAGCGGTTTTCCCTCAATTGTTCTAAAGATGTTTTCTAATCATAAATCCTTTGTAAGGTCTGCAATTTCACCTCACATCAGTCACAAAGCTGCTGATCTACAGAACTGTCCCTGTGTTAGACAAGATGGACACTAGTGGGAGTCAGGGAAGGACTTGATGGGGGCTTCCTCATGGATGGTGTCAATGGTCCCTTGATAAAAAGACCATCTATAGCTTCATATTAAAAATATAGTTGGGAAACTTGGTGGATCCTTAAAAATCTTAACCATATTTGCCCTTAGGACTTTCTATGATGAGATAAGTGTCCATCTGTACCATCCATTCAGATAATCAGTGACCATATTGGTTGTTTGGTATGTAATATGTGTAGGTAGTGTGACTAAGGAATGAAAGTATTCATTTTATTTAATTTAAATGTCATAAATATTTATTTAATTGAAATAAATTGAATATATTTATTTATATTTATATTTATTTAATTGAAATGTCAGTCATACATCCAGCCACCATGTGAGATCATGCAGTTAGAAAGTGCTTCTCTCTGCTTCTAATATGTACAAGCAAAATTAAGAGAAACTTATTATTTAATGTTTATAATCAATAGGCTTAATAGATCTTTTTAGTGGCATAGTCTTATCAATGATATTATCAAAATATTATAAATTACTTTCTTATTCTACTTTTATGAAATATTATAAATTACTTTCTTATTCTACTTTTATGGGAAACCATTTCTACTGAGGAAAAAGTTTTAATTTGCTTACAGGATTAAGTAGCAGTTGGGTGTATGTTTGTATGAATGTATGTGTCAGAATGGATCATCAAGTTGTATTGATATGTAGGAAGGGGTTATTCTGTGTATCTGGTGGGCATTAAGAAGGATTTTTTAAAAATTGAAGTATTTACAATATTGTGTATTGCCAAGCATTTTATGTAAACCAATAGTCATTATTTGAGGTTTGGAAATTGTTGTTTCAGCTAGGATATTGTATCTAAAAGTACAGATTTTCTAGCAATCATTAGAAGCAATTTACACAAGTGTCAAGAAGTAATTAGGGTTATCATGTTTTCATCATGCCATTTAAACATAAAATGAACTGCTTTAAATGATGGGATTAACACTTCTGTGATTTATAAGATCAGGAGAAATTTTTCTTTATGTTTGCACATGTTTTCTTAAGCAGCACCTGACTGTTTCAGGGAAACATTAAACAAGGAATTATAAAGTACCTCAAAAGCTTGTATGCATAGTAATTTGGTTTTATGTGTCAGTAAATCAATCATATGAGCTACAATTTATTCAGATTAATTATTATTCACTAGCTCAATGACTATTTTAAAAACCTCTTCCAAGACAGCAATAGTTGCACCTATTAAGAGTTTTCCTCTTAACCTAAAACAGAAAACTTCATTTTTTAAAAAAAACTGGGGCCAGGGATTTAGCTCAGTGACATAAGTGCCTGTCTTACAAGCTTACAAGCACACGGTTGTGAGTTCGATCCCCAGTACCAATTAAAAACAAACAAACAAAAAAAAAGAAAACTGGATTTTGGACCATTTACTTAAGGCACTTTTCTACCTGTGTATTGGTTCAGATTTAAAATTCAAATTTTTACAAATGAAAGTAATATTTTTATCAGATATACATTTTATAACTAAAATGGAAGGACAAATACATTTTATGTGGCAAGTTTATACTGTATTGATTCACCTTCCAAAATACATGACTTTGAAAGTGATCTTTGTTTCAGATATTTTGAAAGTGCTATGAATAAAATAATTTCCTTTAAATTTTGAAGACAGCAAGAAATTTGTTGAATAACTCTCCTCTCTATTTTTGGCCATTAAAACACTGTTTAGTAAATTCATTTTAAATATAAGCCTGATACTTACTCTTAATGTAAGTAAAAAGGTTTTCTAGATGTGTCTCCCACCAAAAACAAACAGACAAACAAACAAAACCCACAAAAGCCACAATTCATTCTAGTAGTACAGGGAAGGCTTTTTCTTTGAATTTTGTAGGATCAGTAAGGAAATGCAATTAGGAAAAATATATTTTTCCTCAATTTTTAAAACCCAATTAGCAAAACCATTCAATCTCCTCACAGTCATCTTACTTCTTTATTCTGTTACCTTAAAAACAAAAAACAAAACAACCACCCCCAAAAAAACCAGCCAATGTGGTGACACATGCCTACAGTTCTAGCACTCTGGGAGGCTGAAACAGGAGGATCACCAGTTTGAGTCCACCTGAGCATTTTAGTAAGTTGCAAGACCCAGTTTTAAACACAAAGTAAACCAATAAAAACAAAAGCACTATTGGGGATGTAGCTCAGTAACACAAAGGCCTTGGGTTCTATTTCTGGTAGTAGAAAAAAAAAGCTGATAGTAATTGATACAGTATTTTCTAATAATTGTAGGTGCACAATCCAGCCATAGTCAAACTCTTCTGGTTCATTTTTTTAAAAAAATAGCTTGAAATCTATATAAAAACCTGGGAAAGCAACCTTCAAACCATCTTTGTAACCTACAAAGTATCTTCTAATTTGGGCAAGTGTGTCAGCCATCCTGATATAACTAATGCAATGAAGATTAAACATGATAATGTTTATGACTCCAAATAGAGAATGGCAAGAATGCCCATGTGCTCACCCAGTACTTAGTTTTATTTCTCTAGAACATTTAGAACAACTTGAGACCTTCATAAGATTTAATCATATTTTATAAAAATGGAAATAATGCTTTTGTAAATTAGGAGAAGAGGGGTTGAAGGCAAAGGGGAAAAGAAGAATAGCAGTGTATTATCCACAGGTACAAGTTCCCTATGATGAATGTGATCCTTGTGTATATCTAAAATGTACCAATAAAATTAATTTTAAGAAAAGAACTAGAAAAAATAAGTTACTTTCACTATGACTGTTTTCTGTTTTCTTTGATTTGAAGGAAATGTATAGTAAAACTTTGGTTTAAATTAACATTATTGTGTTACTTTTAGGAAGTAGAAATAGGACAGTTTCTAGAAAACCTATCAGTTTGGAAATATAAGATATCACTATATAAAACTGGTGATACTGAATTGTTTTAACATGAAAACAGTAATTCCATGTGGTTTTATCTGTGAGGCTGTTGAACTAACTGATTTCAGTCTTTCAAAAAGTGAAAGATTTATTCACAGCCATCTTCCTCCAGTGTAAAAGATCTACACCAGAAAGATTGCTAAATATTTGCTTTTTTGTTAGTTATACTTTAATAAATATGAGAGATTATTGGAAATAATCTAATTTACTTAGCCAAGAAAATTTAAAAACCTATCTTCTTTAGAAATGCCTTTTTGTGACTTCTGTAAAAATTTGAAACAGCCATAAAACTGTTAAGTGTACAAATATCTTGAGTTTGGTAGGGTAAACATGATAAGCTAAACCTCTGAAGAACCAGAAAAGCTTTTTATTACTCAATGCATATTTTCTTCCACATTATTTGTTGTGTATGCAATGAAAAGTCTGTTTTTAAATTTTATTTTACAGAGAATAAAACAAAAGAGGACAGAATAACACAGATCAGAATAGAACAATACAAGCAACATAGCACTTCACAACAAGACAATTGGATATCAAAATTAGATACCATAACATCTCTTTCTTTGGAATAGTTGAGCATTGCTTCACAAACAATAATATCAAACATAACAAAATAGAATAAAAGCATCCAAGAGAATGAAACTATTACAAGGCATTCTGAACCAAATAACCAAAGATGAACAATGGCTACTGTAATATCTCATTTTCCATAAAAAATTTGTTTATACTATAATACATATTAAAATCCAGTAAGACACAACATGATAAAAGCAATGGTAATAGAAGAACAAAAGCATGTTAGAACTTCAAAGCAAGATGATATTAAATCAGCAATGGCTGCCATAATGTCTTGTTTTCTTCAAAGTATCTGTTCATACCATCACACATAATAAGGTAAAAAAAAAAAACCAGACTAAAACCACTCCAAACAATTAATGAAAACATTACAAGACTTCAAAGCAACATAATGGGGAACCATGATTACCATAGAATCTTATGTATTCTTACCATTTCTTATACTAGGGAAACTATACGGTATTTATACATGTGTTTGATTTATTTCGCTTATGGGTAGGGTCTCAAGTTGCATCCATTTATTTAAAATATCTCAATGTAATCATTCTTTATAGCTGAGTAGTACTCCATTGTATAAAAGTACCACAATTTATTATCCATTCCTCAGTTGATGGGCACTTAGGTTGTTTCCAAGATCTGGCTATTACAAATTGTGCTGCTATAAACATGGGTGCCACATATAGCACTGTGGTATGATGTTTTCAGGTCTTCTGGGAATATGCCTAGGAGTCGAATAGCTGGGTCAAATGGGACTTCCAATCCCAGCTTTTTGAAGAATCTCCAGACTGACCTCCACAGAGTTGCACCAGTCTACCTCCCACCAACAGTGCAGAACAGTTCCTTTTTCCCCACAGCTTCTCCAGCATTTGTTGTTGGTAGTTTTGTTGGTCCTGGCCATTCTTTCTGGAGTGAGGTGGAATTTCAGTGTGGTTTTAACTTGCATTTCTCTAATTACTAGTGATGATGAACATTTTCTCATGTATTTTTTGCCATTCATATTTCTTCATCTGAAAACTGTGTGTCATCTCGGATGTCCATTTTTGGATGGACATTTTGAATTTTGGGGGTATGATTTTTTAAAATTCTTTATAAGTTCTAGACAGAAGTCTTTGTCTGAGGGAGAGTTCACTAAGATTTTTTTCCCAGTTTGTGGGTTTTCTTTTCACTCTGTTGGAGATTTCTTTCGACATACAGAAATGCTTTAATAAGATGTGATCCCAGTTATTGATTCTGGGAAGTATTTCTCGTGCAGTTTGATTCTTGTTCATGAATTCTCTGCCTACCCCTATGTCTTCAAGATTTTTCCCTACTTTGTTTTCCAACAGATTTAGTGTTTCTGTTTTAATATTTAGATTTTTGGTCCATTTAGATTTTAGTTTGGTACATGGTGATTGGTATGGGTCTAGTTTTAGTTTTTGGCATATGGATAGCCAGTTTTTCCAGCACCAATTGTTAAGGAGACCATCGTTCTCCCAGTTAACATGCTTGGCCCCTTTAACAAAGATAAGGTGCCTGAGTGTGTTCATAGTTGTGGTTGTATCTTCTAGTCTATTCCATTGACCTTCAAGTCTGTTTTTATTCCAGTACCAAGTTGATTTTATTATGGTAGCTTTGTAGTATAACTTCAAGTCAGGGATTGTGATGCCTCCTGCCTTGGCTTTGATGCTTAGAATTGCCATTGCTATTCTAGGTCTCTTCTGGTTCCAGATGAATTTTAGAGTGATTTCTCTAGATCTGAGTTATGTTAGTGGTATTTTCATTGGGACTGCATTGAATCTGTATAACAATTTTGGGAGAATGGCCATTTTCACAATATTTATTCTTCCTATCCATGAACAAGGGATGTCTTTCCATTTTCTGAGGTTCTCTTCAATTTCTTTTTTCAGGGTATTACAATTTTCCCTGTATAGCTCTTTTACTTATTTCATTAGATTAATTCCTAAGTATTTCATTTTTTGGGGTGCTAAAGTTAAGGGTGTGGCTTCTCTTATTTCTCTCTTGGTGATTTTTTTGTTAGTGTAGAGGAATGCTATTGATTTTTGAGTATTGGCTTTGTATCCAGCTATATTGCTGAAATTATTTACTATATCTAGGAGTCTTTCAATGGAGTATTGGGGGTCTTCTATGTAAAGTATGTCATCTGTAAATAATGATAGTTTAACTTCCTCTTATCCTATCTTTACCCCTTTTATTTCTCTCTCTTGGCTAATTGCTCTGGCTAGTATTTCCAATACTATGTTGAATACGAGCAGTGATAAGGGACATCCTTGTCTTGTGCCTGATTTCAAGGTAAAGGCTTTCAGTTTTTGGCCATTTAATATGACGCTGGCTGTTGGTTTGTCATAGATAGCCTTTATCATATTGAGGTAAAGATGATCTATTCCAATTCTCTGTAATGTTCTTATCATGAATGGGTGTTGGATCTTATCAAAAGCTTTTTCTGCATCTATAGAAATGATCATGTGATTCTTACTTTTGACTCTATTGATATGATGGATTACATTTATTGATTTATGTATGTTGAACCATCCCTGCATGTCTGGGGTGAATCCCACTTGGTCATGTTGTATAATCTTCTTGATTATTTGCTGCATCATGTTTGTCAATATTTTATTGAGAACTTTTGCATCTGTATTCATTAGGGAGATTGGCCTGTAGTTCTCTTTTGGCATCATCATGAAGCTTCTGGATTGTCATTTCATGCTGCTTTGTTATTTTTAAAAGTTCTATCCTTTCCTGATCACTAACTGTGATCCTGTCCTCAAGGTCCAAAATCCTATCCTCAGCTTCCTTTAGGTGGTTTTGCATGTTTTCAATAGAAATTTTTGTTTCTTGGATGTCTCTTTGAGTTTGTTTCATTAATTCTGCTTGTTTTCTATATTGTTCATTCAAAGTTTCAATCAGTTTCCCATACTCATGTACTTTTTTTCTCTAGTTCTCCTTTAGCTGCATTCAACAACTCCTTTACTAAAGTTGTTATTTCTATCTTTACATGGGAGACTACTTCTAATTTGATTTCCTCTATAGCCTGATGCAGTTGTTTTTTTATTTCACTCGCTATCTTTTCAGAGATTCCCAGTGTGTTACTTTTGGGGTCCTCTATTTCAATGTCTCCTATACTTGCTTGTGGTGAACTATATGTTTGAGACTGCATTTTGATTTTTCATTTTGTCATTTTCACTCTGCCTGGTGTTTTCTATGTGTAGGAGGGTATCACACATTCTTTTCAGACACACCAAAGTCTTACAGTTAGTTGGAGGGGTTTTTACTGGCCCTATTTATCCCCTGTACACCTGTATTTTAGGGGTATACTCACCACATTGATACAGTCAATCTGGTGTAGTCCAAAGTTCACCACCTGGGAGCAAAGTTCCAAATTTTCTCACACTAACTGGATACCACTGAGATCTTCTGATGTTCCAGATGGGAGGGCGGGCCCATCTGTAGCAGTTCAGGGCAGTTTTCAGTCTTGGGCAGGCCTCCTCCATGTTCCCGGTGGCAGGGCAGGCCCACAGGGGAGGTTCAGGGTAGCCTACCCCTGAGGCGGGCTTGCACTGAGTTCCAGGTGGCAGGGCAGACCCACAGTGGAGGTTCTGGGCAGCTTACCCCTGATGCAGTCTTCCGCTAAGTTCCCGGTGGCAGGGCAGGCCCACGGTGGAGGTTCTGGGCAGCTTACCCCTGATGCAGGCTTCCACTGAGTTCCCAGTGGCAGGGCGGGCCCACGGTAGAGGTTCCGGGCAGCTTACCCCTGATGCAGGCTTCTGCTGAGTTCCTGGAGGCAGGGTGGGCCCACGGTGGAGGTTCTGGGCAGCCTATGCCTGATGCAGGTTTCCGCTAAATTCCCGGAGGCAGGGGGGGCCCACAGTGGAGGTTCTGGGCAGCCTACCCCTGAGGCAGATTTCTGCTAAGTTTGTAGTTCTCTTTTTTAGTTGGGTCTCTCTCAGGTTTTGGTACTAGAGTAATATTTGCTTCCAGGAATGATTTAGGGAGAATTGCTTCCCTTTCAATTTCATTGAACAGTTTGAGGAGTGTTGGCATTGTTTTCTTTGTAGTTCTTGTAGAAATCCGCAGTGAATCTGTCTGGGCCTGGGCTCTTCTTTGTTGGTAAGGACTTTATTACATTTTCAGTTTCATTAATAGAAATTGGGTTATTCAGCAGTTTTACATCTTTTTGACCCAGCTTTGGTGGTTCATATGTTGCTAGGAATCTGTCCATTTCTTCTGTGTTATTGAACCTATGAGAGTAGAGGTTTTCGAAGTAGGTGTTGTATTCCACAGAGTTGGTAGTGATTTCACCTTTTTCAATCTGTATTGCATGAATTTGAGTCTTTCCTTTCCTTTTTAAAATTAGGTTGGCTAGGGGCTTATCAATTTTATTTATTCTTTCAAAGAATGAACTCTTTGATTCATTGATCCTTTGTATTGTTTTCTTAATCTCTATTGTATTAATTTCTTCTCTGATCCTTATAATTTCCTCCCTTCTTTTGGCTTTGAGTGTGGCTTGCTCTTCTTTTTCTATAGTTGAGGTGCAGTATCAGGTTGTTTATTTTTGTTCATTCTGTTTTCCTAATGTGGGAACTCAGTGCAATAAATTTTCCTCTGGGTACTGCTTTCATTGCATCCCACAGATTCTGGTAAGTTGCATTTGTATTTTCATTTGCTTTTAGATATTGCTTAATTTCTTCAATTTGCTCTGTGAGCCATTGATTGCTCAAGAGTGTATTATTCAATTTCTATGTGTTTGTGGGGTTTTTGCAGTTTTTTAATGATTAATTTCCAGTTTTACGATGCTATGATCTGATAACATGCATGGGATAATTTTAATTGTTTTGCATTTACTTAAATATGTTCTGTGGGCTAGTATATGGTCTATTTAAGAGAATGTCTCATGTACTGCTGATAAGAATGTATATTCTGATGTTGTTGAATGGAACACTCTGTATATGTCTATCAAGTCCATTTGTTCAGAGGTGTGATTCAGTTCTGTTATTTCTTTGCTGATTTTCTGTCTAGTTGATCTATCCCTTTGTGTCAATGGCATGTTAAGGTCTCCTGTTATAATTGTGTTATTGCTTATTTGGTTTTTCATTTCTGTTAATACTTGCTTTGTATAACTATGTGCTCTGGAATTTGGTGCATATATATTTAAGATTGTTAGCTCTTCCTCTTGTAGTTTTCCCCTAACTAGTATGTAGTGACCTTCTTTATCTCGTTGGACAATTCTTGGTTTGAAGTTCACATTGTCTGCAAACAGAATAGCTATCTCTGCTTTTTTTAAGTTCCTGTTGCATGGAGTATTGTTTTCCATCCTTTGACTTTCAGTCTATGAATTTCCTTTTGGGTTAGATGGGTTTCTTGTAGACAGCATATGGTTGGACATTGTTTCTTGATCCATTCTGCCAACCTGTTTCTTTTTATTGGTGAATTGAGGCCATTTACATTAATGGTTATAAATATTATATATTGGCTTATTGCTGACATGTTATCTTTCTGCTGTTGTATCTTTATCTTTCCCTGCTGTTTAATTGTCTGTCTTGCTTAGTGGTTTTTTCCTATGTGTATCTAGAATGTCTTTGTGTATTCTTTGCAGGGTTTGTTTGGTGATCATGAAGTTCTTCAGCTGTTCTTTGTCATGGAAGTATCTTATTTCTCCATCCATTTTGAAGGACAGTTTTGCAGGGTACATCAGTCTGGGTTGGAAGTCATTTTCCTTTAGGATCTGAAATATTTCACTCCATGCTCTTCTTGACTTCATTGTTTGTGTTGAGAAGTCTGCTGTGATTCTGATAGCTTTTCCTTTATAAGTGATCTGTCTTTTCTGTCTAACAGCTTTTAATATTCTGTTCTTATGTTGGATTTCTGGCATGGTGATTATTATATGTCTGGGTGTAGTTTTATTTTGGTTATGGCTGTTTGGAGTTCCATATGCTTCACTAATCTGAATGTCAGTTTCCATTCTTGTGTTTGAGAAATTGTCAGCTATTACTTCTGTAAATAGTCTCTTGATATCATTTGTGTTGTCCCTTTCTTTTTTGTTTATCCCTATTAGTCTTATGTTGTTTTTCTTTGCATCATCTTGCAACTGTTGAATTGTTATTTCCTGATTCCTTGTTATTTTTAAAAGATCTTTCCATTCCTGTTCACTAGCTGCAATCTTATCTTTGAGGTTTTAAATTCTATCTTCACTTTCATTGATGCAGTTTGGGCAACTTTTAATAGAATTTTTGATTTCATGTGTATCTCTTTGAATCTTCTTCATGTATTCTGTTTGTTTCTTGTACCATTCATTCAGGGATTCTATCTGTTTGCTTTGTTCCTCTAATGTTTTAGTTGTGTCTTCTTTACATGCATTCAGTATTTCTTTCACTACTTTTATCATTTCTTGTTTTACCTGGGAGATTATTTCTGATTTGAGTTCCCTCATAGCTTCCCATTCTTGCTTCTTTACGTCAGTTGATGTCATTTCAAGTATTTCAGGTGTATGACTAGTATTTTCTTCTATATATGTGGCTCCCAGGCTTTCTTGGGATGGGCTGGAGGTTTGAGATTGCATTTTGGTCTTTTGTTTTGTCATTTCCCTATATTTCCGTGTTTTGAGCGATGTTCCAAAACTTTCCCGGAGTGTGTTGGAAATCACCTCCTGTGCTCTCAGCTCCGGGGACTCAGGTGTCTTGGCTCCCCTGGTTGAATGAATGTCACTGGGCATGGTCCACTCAAGCCCGTGAAGCCTTTCAAGGCTAGTACAGTGTCCTAGGGTTCTGGATTGGCACCCAAACACCACGAGTGATGTCCCAAACTCCTGGACCAGAGCCAGGGAACTGGAACTCACCTAGCCATTGCATGGGCCTAACTCTCCTCTTGGTGCTGGCGTGGTCCCCTGGTTGAATAAAGGTCACTGGGCATGGTCTACTCAAGCCCACAAAACCTCTCCAGGCTAGTCCAGTGTCCTAGGGGGCTGGTTGGGCACCTCAGCACCAGGAGTGATGTCTCCAACTCTCCCGGGCCAGCGCCAAATAAGCTGGAACTTCCCTTGCTGCGGCGCGAGCTGGAACTCCATTCCTTGCTACGTGGGCCTACCTGCCCTGGCAATGAACAGTCTTACTAAATTGAAGATAACAAACATTCCTTAATTTGAAATAAGGATAATTTGTTTCCTTACATATAAGAATGTATAATGTTAGGTCTTATTATATAAAGTTATTTTTTATATAGTGCATGTAAATTAAGTTTGTTAAGTACTAAACTTTGTATTCCTTTTTATGTTCTAATTTTAGTCATATTTTGTGCCTGTTTCTCTGAACTTCATCTAAAAATAGTTTTTCCTTAGAGCAATTAAATAGATGTGTTTTGGGCTAGATGAGAATTTAAGAACTAATGAATAAAGTCAGAAGTATTTGAGTGTTTACTTGAAAAGCTCTGTAGCAAAGTGATTTGTTAAAAATATTCTCCATCTAGTAGATGTTCTTTATGTCTTTCAAAATGCATAATCATTGCTCTTGTTTAGTGGACATTTACTGTCCATCTTCATGATGGAGTGACTAGGAAATATTGCAGAATATTCTCTGCCATAGATATACCAAGCTAGTCCACTGTTCATCTGTCCACATAGAAAGTCCCTTCTCAGTGCTGGGTCTCCCAGGTGCTGAAGATTGGCAGGTTGAGAAGGTGGAATATATTTAAATTTATCCCCCTGTTCCAGTTCTACTGATTTCTTGTTCTACTTTCTAAAATACACTCCCTTCAGACTCTTAGCAAGGCAAGCACTGGTCACAGGATACAGATTGCTGTGCAGTTATGGCCTGGTGACTGCACATGGGTAGGAGAGTACATGGGAGGCACAAGGTGTTACCTGTCAATTCTGTATCAGGAAGCATTGATTTCTCAGCTGGCAACACAAACAAAACTGAGAGGGGTAAACACACGTGTAATAGACTATGTCACCCATTTTACAGTCACTGTTAAAAGCAATGTCCCTTTCCTCAGTCCAGCTATTGAAATAAATATAGAAATGTTAACAGTTGAGGTGTAGGTATAGGCAGGAACCAAACCTCGATTTAAAATCCTTGCAATAATCTCTCATGAAATGAAAATTTAGATTATAGTTTATATGAATCATTCACTATATGACAATGAATAATTATTAAATTACATCTGATTCATAAACAGTTTAAATATCAGAGGAATTTACCCTATCATTGATTTTCCTCTTTTTCCCCTCCTACGCTACATCCATCTTTTCTATTCCTCCTTTCTGTGTGTATTACTTTTCTTCTCTCATTCTTTCCATTTAGATAATTGCCATTAACAAGATAGAACATTTTGAATTCATGACCACAAACATTTTTTGTTAAAAAAAGGTAGGAGAAGTATTTTTAGAATTGCACGTGTGACACTAGCACCACCTCTGCTCCTGAAGTGTTGAGATTTCCCTTTTTTTATGCTCTGACAGGCAGAGAAGTGTAAACTGTCTGTTCCAGTTGGTGCTTTTAAACCCAAGGACTGGGATCAAAGCAGGCATGATGGGACAGCCTTGGAATCTCATTTAAGTGGATTTGGAACAAGGAGCTGAAGCCACTAAAATTACACTTTTGAAACTCACCAGATTTCTGCCCAGAGCTGTTTCTTTCCTCCCCTGTGTCTCCATAATGGACCTTTATGCTTCATTTTCTGTGTGAACTCCCTCTTGCTCCTGGATGGTGTTTCTCTTCCTCTGTCTGATGGCTTCATCAGTCTGCAGTCTCAATGATTTCTTCCATTTCCCAATTCTTGAAGCATCTCCAGACTACTGAGGTTTTCTAAAGGCTTTCACTGTTAACACTAAAGAAAAATAAAGTGCACCAGAGTTCCATCCTGTACTACCATGGGAATAAGATTCTGCTCTTCTAGCGTTTGATCTTCCAAATTATGCCTAAATCTTAAACATAATACAATGGCCTAGAAAGAATCTGACCATTGTTCAACTGTACCATTGTTGCTGCCAGCTATTGCATCTCAGAGACCTTAGATTTGTGACAAGTCACAAGCAGTGTTGGCAGTTTTGAAGGAACAGAGACAGAGAGAATAAAGGAAAATGGAGGGACACAGTCACAGACAAGGAATGCCCAGGTGAGAGCTTCCAGCTCTGGTCAGTTCTTAAGGTCAGCAGTAACACCCAAATTGCTCAGTGCTATATATTTGGATGAGACTTTCATATTGTTAAACACAAACACTGAGTAGACTGAAAAGAGTCATTTATGAAATGTTACTCCAAACTTTAATTTGTGCACTGACTAGGATTAAATTTCTGATTTTCTTAATGAAATAAGTACATTTGTTTCCTATTTCTTTTCTGGGGAACACATAATTAAGGCTATGTGCAAAGAACTCTGTTGTGATACATTTAAGTTACTGTTCTTGCTTTCTTCTAAGCTGGGGGCCAAAGGGAAAAAATATGGAGATATTCAACCTCTGTCATTTGAAAAGATAACAGTGCTAACAGTGGGGTCCTTCTCTGCATTTCATTTCACAGTCATCGTTCATAACATGACTGGTGTTCTGGTGCTCAGAGAAGCATATGCATGACTTTCTGACAGATATACAAGTTAAAATAGCTTTTCCATAGTTTGGGACTTATTATTGTAGTCAAAAGAACACAAGAGCATCATCTTTCTAGGTGTCACATTCATCATAGTAAAGTTGGCTATTAAAGTGACCACTCATCTACTCAGTATTAGACCAGAAGAGTGCAGAAACCAGGGTTTTCTGCAAATTAAGACATTTTCCCCCTAATTTGACAGTGTCTATAGGTAAGACCAAATGGATTGTTTTCTACCTTCCATTAAACCAAAAGATACTCCTTTCCCATTAACCTTGGCACGCCAGAATTCACCACCTCTCTTTGTAGCTGCTCAAAAGCAAAAATGCTGATTATCTACCAATGCACAAATATAAGGCAAAAGTTGATATCACTGGAAAACTATTCCAACTCATCATTCATTATTTACTCTAGAAACAACCTAGAAGGAAGGAGAAAAATACCAGGAGAATGATCTCAAATGCTAGATCTAACATCAGTTATGATGAAGTCTAAACTTTGAAACAACACAGGGGCCATCTCTAGGTCAATCAGACTTACATTACCTGAAGCCTGCTAATGGTTTCCCAAATGGATGAACAGAAGGAAATAAGAAAAAGGGTTTTTTTTTGTTTTGAACTTTTTAATCTTGTAATTAATTTGAAGCTATATACTCTCCTATTAGCTACAAAGGCCTAGTTTTGTCCTTTGTTTTTTAAAATTAGTCTATTGCCCCTCCTTTTACCCCAATAGATGTGTAATCAGATCAGGATTGGTTTACACACTGGGCAGGACTAAGATTTATACACTTCCAAGAGGTCTTGCTGGCTAAGCTTCCAAGAGGTCTTGCTGGCTATTTTGCTTTTGGAGATACTTTTGATCAAAGGACCAGCTTATAAATATAATTAGATGATATAAGAATGAGACTAGATTGTCAACATGGATTCAATTAACTGCTGAAAAATTTCTGTCAGGGTTGAGCCCTTGATCTTGCCCTAGGCTAGAATGATAGACCTTCTTTCTTGTGTAGACCAGCTGTCAAGCCTTTAGTCTCAAATCCATATGATTTTCTAACACTTGGTAATGACAGTTTAGACACCATAGACTTAATGAAATGCAGAGAAGGACCCCACTGTTAGCACTGTTATCTTTTCAAATGACAGAGGTTGAATATCTCCATATTTTTTTCCCTTTGGCCCCCAGCTTAGAAGAAAGCAAGAACAGTAACTTAAATGTATCACAACAGAGTTCTTTGCACATAGCCTTAATTATGTGTTCCCCAGAAAAGAAATAGAAAAAAATGTACTTATTTCATTAAGAAAATCAGAAATTTAATCCTAGTCAGTGCACAAATTAAGAAAAGAATCCAGGCTGCAGGGCTGATTCTGTACCTGCCCATGCTCTGTGCCTGAGGATGTGAAGAGCTTGCTTGCTAGGGTTGGGCTGAGTCAGTGATTTGAAGTCACAAGCACACTTCTTTCCCTGGTATACCAATAGCAGGCTTTTAAAGTGGATGTCAAGTTAGTTCATTTTTCATTTTTTTCTGTTACAGTTTTATGCAGTAATTGACCAAAACCTGTACTTTGACTCTACTACTCACAGCTGTACTTGTCAGTATTTTGCTTACAGAAATCAGTTACTGTCATAATTACTGACAAATTGTCTTGATCCTTGATTTTTCTCAAAATTTGCAGATTTTATTACTTCATGCTATGCATCAAATACTCTTATTTGGAAAAGTATTGTAAATAAGAAATACAATTTTTTTTTGAGATGGGGTTTTACTATGTAGGGTAGGCTGGCCTTGAACTCACCGTGTAGCCCAGACTGACCTGTAACACATGGCGATCCTCCTGCGTCAACCGCCAAAGTGCTGGAATTACAGGCAAGCACCACCACTATGGCAAGAAATACAATTTTAAAGACCAGTTAATATAAAATTAAAAGTATTAAAATTGTTTTATTAGATCCATTATAAAACAGTAAAATAATTTTAATAGTTGTGTTTATGTCACCCCCAAATCCCAAGGAAAACTAACAAATTTATTTTATTTTAGTATAGTTTAGTTTAGTTTAGTTAGTTTTGGGTGCCAGTAATTGAACTCACAACCTCACACTTGCCAGACAGGCACTGTGAACAAATTCACTTTAATTCCTTATTTGATAGATTGGAAACATAAAACCAAGTAGAATTGAAATAATATGCTAAATAATTGAATCAATATTTTGTTATTTCATTTGAAATAAATTCTTGACAAACCAAATACTGGGAAAAATTATTATGCCCCTTTAAAAGGCCAGAAGATTTCTGTTATATGCTAATAATAAATCAGTAAATGTACCTCATTGATATTTTGGGTCCCAGTTAATAGAGTTTAAACATAATTGATGATTTCTAATTCATTAATAATTTTACACATTGAACATATATTCTTTGAATCCAATGAAATAAAGTGCTTATATATAAAATAATGTGGTTTTACTTTCAAGTTTCTACACTTAATATTATTTTGCTTTTGGAGATACTTTTGATCAAAGGACCAGTTTATAAAATATAATTAGATGATATGAGAATGACACTAGATTGTCAACATGGATTCAATTAACTGTTGAAAAATTTCTGTCAGGGTTGAGCCCTTGATCTTGCCCTAGGCTAGAATGATAGCCCTTCTTTCTTGTGTAGGCCAGCTGTCAAGCCTTTAGTCTCAAATCCATGTGAATTTCTAACACTTGGTAATGACAGTTTAGACACCATAGACTTAACAAAGATTAAGTGTGGGAAGTACACATAAAGTCTCCTTGTATTCGTGTTTGCATACACACATGTACGTGCACATAAAGAAATATAACTAAACTGAATATACAATATATGTAAATATATGTAAATATATGGATACATGTAAGGACAAAGGAAAACCACTCAGCATTGGCACTGGCTTAACTACAGTTCACATCCTGAACAGAAATACAAATTGATTAAATTATGATTAATGTGACCAATAGACAGATTCCACTTTTTTTTTTCAGTTTCACTTCTTTTTACCTAACACTTAATGTTTTTTTTTTTTTTCCTCTTTGTTGTTCTGGGGGTAGCATCAAGGGCCTCATGTGTATTAGGAAAGCCAGTGTGCTCCCTTTGAGCTAACCCCTCATTCCTTCTGTTTCACATTTTGACAGCTGGCATTTTAATAACTTATACTAAACTATCACCATTTGCAGTAAAGTGACTAATATAAAATATGCCAAATGGGTTTTAGATTTTAGTTGCACAAGTCCGTGTAGCATTTCTTTATGGAAATCAGTGGAGTTGTTAGAAATAGTAAACAAAGAAGCAGTGTCCCATGGGTAATATGTCTGGTAAAATCAGAGTGACTTTCAGACAAATTTCATAGCAGTGGACTTTTTTTTATCCTAGTCTACATCAATACATAAATATAATACCTTTTGGAATTGCTAAAAATAAACAAATAAAAAAGCTTTTAAAAATGATTGCCTAGGAAACCCCTGCCAGCAACATGTAATAAGGATAATGCTTATGTTACATGGGGCAGAGAAAGACTTTTTAACACCCTTTGTTCAGGACATGGCGGTGTTCCTGAAGTTTGTCTCATGCCCTGCACATGCTGCCAGTGGGAGGGACTTTGTTTTGTCCCTGTGGTTTTGACTGCTGAATGACAGTGATGGAGCACTGAATGATGTGTTTGATGCCTTGCAGGTGGAAGCCATGCAGAGTCAAGGTACAGCCTGCATGCCTCTTAATGAATCTTTCTCCTTTTCTCTCCCTTCTTGTCATGCTCTTTCAGAAGACAACCATGTGGAAGGTGGGGGATTTCTGTCTTACTTCCCAACTCTCATTCACCTTTTATTTCTTAGTGTTAATGGAGTACATCTTGAATTTAGAAGGTAAGTTCAACTCCTTTCTGAGCATTTGTTGATTTCTGGAACGTGTATCACTTTTCATAGAGCGTACACCTACTCTGATCTGTGTCAGCCTCTAGGCTGTGAAATGCCTTCAGTGTAAAAGCAATGCTTGGGGGATTTCAGCATCCTTGTTGAACTATGGGATACTGACTGCCTGTTCTGTATGGATGCAACACTCTTTTTTTCTTTTTTAAAAGGGAAAGTATTTCTTGGCAGTTTCAGGACACAGTGCATGATCCTTTCTCCATTATTTTCTTGATTTCTTCTTTTGCTGTTGGAGATGTTGGCATTATATCATTTCAAGCTCATTACTTTGTTTCAAATGATTTGATTTATAAAAAGAGCACAGAATAAAATACTAAGTATAAATAAGAGGCACAAATTTAGCTTAAATAAAAGCCACAGCCAGTGGAAAGGAAGACACATTTGAATGTGATTACTTGGTAAGTAAATTTCTAGTACTTTGTGTCTATTAAAACTATAACATGGAGTTCAAGATTCCTTCAATTTTCTTTATGAAGGATTTTTGGGCAAGTTATACATTTTCCTGTAGAATACAGCACATATGTTTTAATATTTCTTTTTTAAAATAACAAATGCTTTATTCAACATGTTGCTATCAAATATTTAGAGGATAAATATACAAAAATAACTGTAGTGAAAAGATTTGTGAAAGGGAAGGTTTCTTTTTGCACTGGGAATTGAACTCATGACCTTCAACTTGCCAGGCAGGCACTGTGTCACTAAGCTATATCCCTGAGCTGAAAGAGAAGGTTTTGCTCTTACACACATTTGATCATTTTATATAGTCACAACATATATATAATCTTCTGTAATCAATTTTGCAGAAGACAGAATTTGGCATATTTTATTTTGCTGTCATACTTTTAAATATAATCATTTGTAAAATATTTGTATTTTTGGAGAATGAAATATTTCTGACAAAATGCTTCTCTATCCAAAGTTACAGATAAAATTCCAAGACTTAATATTTCAAAATCACCAGGACTTAATATTTCAAAATAAAAATATACTCCATGGTACACAAAGTTGTTTAGTAGCAGCATTCAATGTCATATGTGTGTTTCTCTCACGGACAGTTTTATAACTTTGCTAACCATTGTTGTTATTTAAGGAAAAACATTAAAAATCCAAAAACAATTTTTCCCTAGTGTTGGCTTGTAAATGGTTTCTGTTTTTCTGTATTATAATTTTTTTATTTTAAAGAGAATAAAACAAAAGAGGACAGATCTAAGCAGATCAGATCAGAACAGAACAATGTAAGCAACACAGCACTTCACAACAAGACAGCTGGATATTAACAGTAGCTATCATAATGTCTCTTTCTTTGAAATAGTTGAGCTTAGCTTTACACCCAATAATGTCAAACATAACAAAATAGAATAAAACCACTCAAGAGAATGAAAGTATTGCAAGGCATTCTGAACCAAATAATCAAAGATGAACAATGGCTACTATATTATCTCATTTTCCATAGAAAATTTGTTTATACTATCATACATATTAAAATCCAATAAAACACAATGTGATAGAACCAATGGTAATAGAAAAACAAAAGCATGGTAGGACTTGGGAGCAAGATGATACCAAATCAACAATGGCTGCAACAATGTCTTTTCTTGAAAGTAACTATTCATATCATCACATGTATTAAGCTCAAACAAAACAGAATAAAAACATTCCAACCAATGAATGAAAAATAAGACTTCAAAGCAGTATAATGGTGAACTATGATTACCATAAAATCTTCTGTACTCTTACCATTTCTTACACTAGGTAGCCTAAATGGTATTTATACATGTGAGTTTGATTTATTTCACTTATGAATATGGATTCAAGTTGCATCCATTTATTTATAAACATCTCAATGTGATCATTCTTTATAGCTGAAGAGTACTCCATTGTATAAAAGTACCACAATTTTTTTATTCATTCCTCAGCTGATGGGCACTTAGGTTGTTTCCAAGATCTGGCTATTACAAATTGTGCCACTATAAACATGGGTATATATATATATATAAACATGGTGGTAAGATGTTTTCAGATCTTCTGGGAATATGCCTAAGAGTGGAATAGCTGGGTCAAATGGGACCTCCAACCCCAGCTTTTTGAGGAGTCTCCAGATTGATCTCCACAGTGGTTGACCAGTCTACACTCCCACCAACAGCACAGAAGAGTTCCTTTTTCTTCACAGCCTCTCCAGCATTTGTTGGTAGTTTTGTTGATCCTGGCAATTCTTTCTGGAGTAAGATGGAATCTCAGTGTGGTTTGAATTTGCATTTCTCTAATGACCAATGATGATGAACATTTTTTCATGTATTTATTTGCCATTTATATTTCTTCATTTGAGAACTGTGTGTTCATCTTGGATGCCCATTTTTGGATTGGGTCTTTGAATTTTGGGGGTCTGATTTTTAAAAAATTCTTTATAAGTTCTAGACAGAAGTCCTTTGTCTGAGGGATGGTTCACTAAGATTTTATTTTCCCAGTGTGTGGGTTTTCTTTTCACTCTCCGGGAAATTTCTTTGGACATGCAGAAACTCTTTACTAAGATATGATCCCAATTTTTGATTCTGGGAAGTATTTCCCATGCAGTTTGGTTCTTGTTCATGAACTCTCTACCAACCCCTATGTCTTCAAGATTTTTACTTTGTCTTCGAACAGATTTAGTGTTACTGTTTTAATATTTAGATCTTTAATCCATTTAGATTTTAGTTTAGTACATGGTGACAGGTGTGGGTCTAATTTTAGTTTTCAGCATATGGATAGCCAGTTTTTCCAGCACCATTTGTTAAAGAGACTATCATTCTTCCAGAGAAAATGTGTGGGTCCTTTATCAAAGATAAGGTGGCTGAGTGTGTTTGTAGTTGTATCTTCTAGTGTATTCCATTGATCTTCAGGTTTCTTTTTATTCCAATACCATGTTGATTTTATTACTGTAGCTTTGTAGTATAACTTCAAGTCAGGGATTGTGATGTCTCTTGCCTTGGCTTAGAATTGCCTTTGCTATTCTAGGTCTCTTCTGGTTCCAGATGAATTTTAGGAGTGATTTCTCTAGATCTATGAGGTATATTAGTGGTATTTTCATTGGGACTGCATTGAATCTGTATAACAATTTTGGGAGAATGGCCATTTTCACAATATTTATTCTTCCTATCCTTGAACAAGTTATGTCTTTCCATTTACTGAGCTCCTCTTTGATGTCTTTTTCAGGGTATTATGATTTTCACTGAATAGATCTTTTACATCTTTCATTAGATTAATTCCTAAGTATTTCATTTTTTTGGATGTTAGTGTGAAGGGTGTGGCTTCTCTTATTTCTCTCTTGGTGATTTTGTTGTTAGTGTATAGGAATGCTATTGATTTTTGAGTTTCGACTTTGTATACAGCTACATTGCTAAATTTATTTATTATATCTACGAGTCTTTCAACAGAGGTTTGGGGGTCTTCTATGTAGAGTATTATGTCATCTGAAAAATAATGATAATTTAACTTCTTCTTTTCCAATCTTTACTCCTTTTATTTCTCTCTCTTGTCTAATCGCTCTGGCTAGTATTTCCAGTACTATGTTGAATAGGAGCAATGATAAGGGACATCCTTGTCTTGTGCCTGATTTCAGTTTTTGGCCATTTAATATGGCACTGGCTGTTGGTTTGTCATAGATAGCCTTTATCATATTGAGGTAAAGACCATCTATTCCAATTCTCTGTAAGGTTCTCATTATGAATGGGTGTTGGATCTTATCAAAAGCTTTTTCTGCATCTATAGAAATGATCATGTGATTCTTTTGGCTCTATTGATATGGTGGATTACATTTATTGATTTATGCATGTTGAACCATCCCTGCATGCCTGGGATGAATCCCACTTGGTCATGGTTATAATCTTCTTGATGATTTGCTGCATCCTGTTTGCCAATATTTTATTGAGAACTTTTGCATCTAAGTTAATTAGGGAGATGGGCCTGTAGTTCTCTTTTTTAGTTGGGTCTTTCTCAGGTTTTGGTGCAAGAGTGATAATTGTTTCCAGGAATGACTTAGGGAAAATTGCTTCCCTTTCAGCTTTATTGAAGAGTTTGAGGAGTGTTGGCATTAATTCTTCTTTGTATTTCTTGTAGAATTCTGCTGTGAATCTGTCTGGGCCTGGGCTCTTCTTTGTTGGTAGAGACTTGATTATATTTTCAATTTCATTAATAAAAATTGGGTTATTCACCAGTTTCACATCTTCTTGACCCACCTTTGGTGGTTCATATGTTTCTAGGAACCTGTCTATTTCTTCTGTGTTATCGAACCTATGACAGAAGAGGTTTTTGAAATAGGTGTTGATGATCTGTATTTCCACAGAGTTAGTAGTGATTTCACCTTTTTCAATCTGTATTGCATGAATTGGAGTCTTTTCTTTCCTTTTTAATGTTAGGTTGGCTAGGGTATTATCAATTTTATTTATTCTTTCAAAGAACGAACTCTTGGATTCATTGATTCTTTGTATTGTTTTCTTAGTCTCTATTGCATTAATTTCTGCTCTGATCCTTATAATTTCCTCCCTTCTTTTGGCTCTGGGCTTGGTTTGCTCTTCTTTTTCTAGATGTTTCAGGTGTAATATCAGGTTGTTTATTTGTGTTTGTTCTGTTTTCCTAATGTGGGAACTCAGTGCAATAAATTTTCCTCTGAGGACTGCTTTCATTGCATACCACAGATTCCAGTAAGTTGTCTTTGTATTTTCATTTGCTTGTAGATATTGTTTAATTTCTTCTTTAATTTCCTCAGGATCCATTGATTGCTCACAGTGTATTATTCAATTTCCATGTGTTTTGGGATTTTTTCCAGTTACTTTTCCAGTTTCATGGTGCTATGATCCGATAACATTCATGGGATAATTTCAATTCTTTTGCATTTACTTAAATATGTTCTGTGGGTAGTATATGGTCTATTTTAGAGAATGTCCCATGTACTGCTGAGAAGAATGTATATTCTGATATTGTTGGATGGAACACTCTGTATATGTCTATCAAATCCATTTGTTCACAAATATGATATAGTTCTCTTATTTCTTTGCTGATTTTCTGTCTAGTTGATCTATCCCTTTGGGTCAATGGCATGTTAAGGTCTCCTGTTATAATTGTGTTATTGCTTATTTGATTTTTCATTTCTGTTAATACTTGCTTTGTGTAGCTGGGTATTCTGGAATTTGATGCATATATATATTTAAGATTGTTGTCTCTTCCTGTTGAAATTTTCCCCTGACTTGTATGTAGTGACCTTCTTTTCTCTTTGGACCAATCTTGGTTTGAAGTTCACATGGTCTGAAAACAGAATAAGTACCCCCATGTTTTTTAGTTCATCTTGCAGAGTATTTTTTTCCATCCTTTGACTTTCAGTCTACGAGTTTTGTTTTGGGTTAGACGGGTTTCTTGTAGACAGCATATGGTTATACATTGTTTCTTGATCCACTCTGCAAGTCTGTTTCTTTTAATTGGTGAATTGAGTCTATTTATATTAATGGTTATAACTGTCATATATTGGTTTATTGTTGTCATGTTATCTTTCTGATGTTGTATCTTTACCTTTCCATTCTGTTTAATTGTCTGTCTTGCTTAGTGTTTTTTTCCTATCTGTATCTAGAATGTCTTTCAGTATTCTTTGTAGGGTTGGTGTGGTGATCATGAAGCTCTTCAGCTGTTCTTTGTCATGGAAATATCTTATTTCTCCATCCATTTTGAAGGACAGTTTTGCAGGGTACATCAGTCTGGGTTGGAAGTCATTTTCCTTTAGGATCTGAAATACTTCACTCCATGTTCTTCTTGACTTCATTGTTTGTGTTGAGAAGTCTGCTGTGAATCTGATAGGTTTTCCTTTATAAGTGATCTGTCTTTTCTTTCTAACAGCTTTTAATATTCTGTTCTTATGTTGGATTTCTGGGATGGTGATTATATGTCTGGGTGTAGTTTTGTTTTGGTTATGGATATTTGGAATTCTGTATGCTTCACTAATCTGTATGTCACTTTCCATACTCATGTCTGTGAAGTTTTCAGCTATTACTTCTGTAAATAGCCTCTTGATATCATTTGTGTTTTCCCCTTCTTTTTCTCTTATCCCTATTAATCTTATATTGTTTTTCTTTGCATCATCTTCCAGCTGTTGAATTGTTATTTCCTGATTTCTTGTTATTTTTAGAAGATATTTTCTTTCCTGATCACTAGCTGCAATCTTATCTTTGAGGACTGAGATTCTATCTTCACTTTTGTTGAGGCAGTTTTTGCAACTTTCAATAGAATTTTGATTTTCTGTATATCTCTTTGAATCTTCTTCATGTATTCAGTTTGTTTCTTAAACTATTCATTCAGGGATCCTATCATTTTGCTTTGTTATTCTAATTTTTTAGCTGTGTCTTTGTTAGATGCATTCACTATTTCTTTCACTACTTTTATCATTTCTTGTTTTGCCTGGGAGATTATTTCTGATTTGGGTTCCCTCATAGCTTCCCATACTTGCTTCTTTATTTCAGTTGATAACATTTCAGATATTTCAGGTGTATGGCTAGTATTTTCTTCTATGTACATGTCTCCTAGGCTTTCTTTCGATGGGATGGAGGTTTGCGATTGCATTTTGATCTTTCATTTTATCATTTTCCTATATTTCTGTATTTCCAGTGATGTTCCAAAGCTTTCTCTGGGTATGTTGGAAATCACCTCCTGCACCCTTCTCTACTGGGACTCATGTGGCTTTGGCTCCCCTTGTGTGGTGAGCCTGGTTCCCCTGGTTGAATGAAGGTCACTAGGCATGGTCTGCTCAAGCCCGTGGAACCTCTGGAGCTTAGTCCAGTGTCCTAGGGGGCATGGTGGGCACCCAGTTTCTGGGATCAATGGTCACAATCTTTTCTCAGGCCTGTGCCAGTGAGCTGCAACTCGCCTCACAGCAGTGGCATGGGCCTGGCTCCCCTTTTGGAGGGCCTGGCTCCCCTGGTTGAATGAAGGTTATTGAGCACAGTCCATTCAAGCCCGTGGAACCTCTGGAGCCTAGTCCAGTGTCCTAGAGGACTGGGTAGGTACCCAGCCACCGGGATGGATGGTCCCAAACTTTTCTGACATAACTATTCTACTAGTATCCTGTCCTTTTAAAAGTTGTACTAACCAAAATAGAAATCAAAATAAGAATACAAGTAGATGAGAGTTACTGGCATAAAAGAACTAGAGTATTTATCATTTCTTCTTTTATGTGGGAGACTATGATTTGAGTTCTTTTATAGCTTTCTGGAGTTGTTTATTTACTTCAGTTGTTATCATTTCAGGAATTTCAGGTGTATGGCTTTTATTTTCTGTGCCCATGTCTCCTAGATTTGCTTGGGTTGGGCTTGAAGTCTGAGATTGCATTTTGCTCTTTAGTTTTATCATTTTCCTTTATCTCTGGTTTTTGAGTGATGTTTCAGATTCCCCCATGCACTGGGAATCACCTGGCCCACTTTTGACTCCTGGGGCAGACTTCAGGCAACTGCTAGCCATTTGGAGTTCATTTGGCATGGGCCAGTTAGGTCCGTGGGGACTCCTGTGTGTCCTCCAGTGATTTTAGTGCATGGTCTTACTACCTGGGAGAAAATTTCTAAGGCTTCTCTGTATGCTGGAATTGAACTTGCACATGTTCAGGGTCTGAGGCTGGATTCCAGGCCTTGCTAGCTGCATGGAGTTCACTGGGTATTGCCCAGTTAACCCTGCAGGTATTTCCCTTTGTCCTAGAGTGATTTCAGATCACTCAACACCTGGGAGAGAAATTCTAATGTTTCCCTGTGTGCTGGGATTCAACCAACATATATTCAGGGCCCAGGACCAGATTCTAGCCTCTGTTACCTGCATAGAGTTTGCTGGTCATGGCTGGTTAACATTTTCAAAACTGTTTAAAATCTTTAATAAGATGTGATACCAGTTATTGATTCTGGGAAGTATTTCCCATGCAGTTTGGTTCTTGTTCATGAATTCTCTACCCACCCCTATGTTTTCAAGATTTTTCCCTACTTTGTCTTCCAACAGATTTACTGTTTCTGTTTTAATAATTAGATCTTTGATCCATTTAGATTTTGTACATGGTGACAGGCACGGGTCTAGTTTTAGTTTTTGGCATATGGATAACCAGTTTTTCAAGCACCATTTATGAAAGAGACTATCATTCTTCCAGTGAACATGATTGTCCCTTTTATCAAAGATAAGGTGGTTGAGTGTGTTCATAGTTGTGGTTGTATCTTCTAGTCTATTCCATTGATCTTCAGGTCTGTTTTTATTCCAGTACCTTGTTGATCTTATTACAGCAGCTTTGTAGAATAACTTCAAGTCAGGGATTGTGATGCCTCTTGCCTTGGCTTTGCTTCTTAGAATTGGCTTTGCTATTGTATGTCTCTTCTGGTTCCAGATGAATTTTAGGAATGTTTTCACCAGATCTATGAGGTATATTAGTGGTATTTTCATTGGGATTGCATTGAATCTGTATCACAATTTTGGGAGAATGGCCATTTTCACAATATTTATTCTTCCCATCCATGAACAAGGGATGTCTTTCCATTTTCTGAGGTGTTCTTCGATTTCTTTTTCAGGGTATTAAAATTTTCCCTGTATAGCTCTTTTACTTCTTTCATTAGATTAATTCCTAAGTATTTCATTTTTTGATGCTAGTATGAAGGGTATAACTTCTCTTATCTTTTTCTCTGTGATTTTGCTGTTAGAATATAGGAATGCTATTAATTTTTTGTATTGACTTTGTATCCAGCTGTTTTGCTGAATTTATTTCTTATCTCTAGGAGTCTTTCAATGGAGTTTTGGGGGTCTTCTTTGTAGAGTATCATGTTGTCTGCAAATAATGATAGTTTAATTTCCTCTTTTCCTATCTTTACTCCTTTTATTTCTCTCTCTTGTCTAGTTGCTCTGGTAGTATTTCCAGTACTATGTTGAATAGGAGCGGTGATAATGGACATCCTTGTCTTGTGCCTGATTTCAAGGTAAAGGCTTTCAGTTTTTGGCCATTTAATATGTCACTAGCTGTTGGTTTGTCATAGATAGCCTTTATCATATTGAGGTTAAAACCATCTATTCCAATTCTCTGTAAGGTTCTTATCATGAATGGGTGTTGGATCTAATCAAAAGCTTTTTCTGCATCTATTGAAATGATCATGTGATTCTTGCTTTTGGCTCTATTGATATGGTGGATTACATTTATTGATTTATGTATGTTGAACCATCCCTGCATGCCTGAGATGAACCCACTTGGTCATGGTGTATAATCTTCTTGATGATTTGCTGCTTCCTGTTTGCCAATATTTTATTGAGAACTTTTGTATCTATGTTCATTAGGGACATTGGCCTGTAGTTCTCTTTTTTAGTTGGGTCTCTCTCAGGTTTTGGTGCAAGAGTGATATTTGTTTCCAGGAATGACTTAGGGAAAATTGCTTCCCTTTCAATTTCATTGAAGAGTTTGAGGAGTGTTGGCATTAAGTCTTCTTTGTATTTCTTATAGAATTCCACTATGAATCCATCTGGGCCTGGGCTCTTCTTTGTTGGTAGGGACTTGATTACATTTTCAATTTCATTAATAAAAATTGGGTTATTCAGCAGTTTTACATCTTCTTGATCCAGCTTTGGTGGTTCATATGTTTCTAGGAATCTGTCCATTTCTTCTGTATTATTGAACCAATGACAGTAGAAGTTTTCAAAATAGGTGTTGATGATCTTCTGTATTTCCACAGAGTTAGTAGTGATTTCACCTTTTTCAATCTGTATTGCATGAATTGGAGTCTTTTCTTTCCTTTTTAATGTTAGGTTGGCTAGGGTATTATCAATTTTATTTATTCTTTCAAAGAACGAACTCTTGGATTCATTGATTCTTTGTATTGTTTTCTTAGTCTCTATAGCATTGACTTCTGCTCTGATCTTTATAATTTCCTCCCTTCTTTTGGCTTTGGGCTTGGCTTGCTCTTCTTTTTCTAGATGTTTGAGGTGTAGTATCAGGTTGTTTATTTGTTTTTGTTCTGTTTTCCTAATGTGGGAACTCAGTGCAATAAATTTTCCTCTAAGGACTGCTTCCATTGCATCCCACAGTATGTTGTCTTTGTATTTTCATTTGCTTGTAGATATTGTTTAATTTCTTCTTTAATTTCCTCATGACCCATTGATTGCATTATTCAATTTCCATATGTATATGGTGTTTTTCCAGTTGCTTGTATAATTAATTTCTAGTTTCATGGTGCTATGATCCAATAAAATTCATGGGATAATTTCAATTCTTTTGTTGTCTTTGTATTTTCATTTGCTTGTAGATATTGTTTAATTTCTTCTTTAATTTCCTCATGACCCATCGAGTGTATTATTCAATTTCCATATGTATATGGTGTTTTTCCAGTTGCTTGTATAATTAATTTCTAGTTTCATGGTGCTATGATCCAATAAAATTCATGGGATAATTTCAATTCTTTTGCATTTATTTAAATATGTTCTGTGGGCTAGTATATGGTCTATTTAAGAGAATGTCCCATGTACTTCTGAGAAGAATGTATATTCTGATGTTGTTGGATGGAACACTCTGTATACATCTATCAAATCCATTTGTTCACAGGTGTGATTGAGTTCTGTTATTTCTTTTCTGATTTTCTGTCTAGTTGATCTGTCCCTTTGTGTCAATGGTATGTTAAGGACTCCCATTACAATTGTGTTATTGCTTATTTGGTTTTTCATTTCTGTTAATACTTGCTTTGTGTGGCTGAGTGCTCTGGAATTTGGTGCATATATATTTAAGATTGTTATCTCTTCCTCTTGAAGTTTTCCCCTAACCAGTATGTAGTGACCTTCTTTGTCTCTTCAGACCATTCTTGAAGTTCACATTGTCTGCACACAGAAAAGGTACCCCCACTTTTTTTTGAGTTCCTGTTGCATGAATTATTGTTTTCCATCCTTTGACTTTCAGTCTATGAGTTTCCTTTTGGGTTAGATGGGTTTCTTGTAGACAGCATATGGTTGCAAATTGTTTGTTGATCCATTCTGCCAGTCTGTTTCTTTCAATTGGTGAATTGAGGCCATTTATGTTAATGGTTATAACTGTTATATGTCATTTTATTTTTGACATGTTATCTTTCTGCTGTTGTATCTTTATCTTTCCATTCTGTTTGTTTTTGTTAGTGGTTTTTTCCTATGTATCTCTAGAATATTTTTCAGTATTCTTTACAGGGTTGGTTGGTGATCATAAAGTTTTTCAGCTCTTCTTTGTCATGGAAGTACCTTATTTCTCCATCCATTTTGAGGGACAGTGTTGCAGGGTACATCAGTTTGGGTTGGAAGTCATTTTCCTTTAGGATCTGAAAAACTTCACTCCATGCTCTTCTTGACTTCATTGTTTGTGTTGAGATGTCTGCTGTGATTCTGATAGGTTTTCCTTTATAGGTGATCTGTCTTTTCTTGCTAACAGCTTTTAATATTCTGTTCTTATGTTGGATTTCTTGGATGCTGATAATTATATGTCTGGGTGTAATTTTATTTTGGCTATGTCTGTTTGGACTTCTGTATGCTTCACTAATCTGTATGTCAGTTTCTATTCTCATGTTTGGGAAATTTTCTGTAAATAGCCTCTTGATATCATTCGTGTTTTCCCCTTCTTTTTCATTTATCCCTATTAATTTTATGTTGCTTTTCTTTGCATCATCTTTCAGCTGTTGAATTGTTATTTCCTGATTCCTTTTTTATTTTTAGAAGATCTTTCCTTTCCTGTTCACTAGCTGCAATCTTATCTTCAAGGTCTGAAATTGTATCCTCACTTTTGTTGAGGCAGTTTCCAACTTTCAATAGAATTTTTGGTTTCCCCACTGAAGCCCAGGAAACCTCTCCAGGCTAGTCCAGTGTTCTAGGGGGTGGGTAGGCACCCAAGCACCAGGAATGTTGTCCCAAACTCTCCCTGGCCTAGCACCTTATAATATTTTCATTCATTGGTTGGAATTATTTTATTGTTTTGTTTGACCTTATTATGTGTGATGGTATGAGCAGCTTTGAAGAAAACAAGACATTATGCCAGCCATTGCTGATTTAATATCATCTTGCTTTGAAGTCCTAACATGCTTTTGTTCTTTTATTACCATTGGTTCTATCATGTTGTGTCTTATTGGATTTTAATATGTATGATAGTATAGACAAATTTTTTATGGAAAATGAGATATTATAGTAGCCATTGTTCATTTTCTGTTATTTGGTTCAGAATGCCTTGTAATACTTTCATTCTCTTGAATGGTTTTTTTCTATTTTGTTGTTTTTGATATTATTGTGTGTGAAGCTATGCTCAACTATTTCAAAGAGACATTACAGTAGCTACTTTTGATATCCATTTGTCTTGTTGTGAAGTGCTGTGTTGCTTACATTGTTTTGTTCTAATCTGCTTTATTCTGTCCTCTTTTGTTTTATTCTCTGTAAAATAAGAAAAAAACTTTTTCAAAACTGAAAGTAAACCTGAATGTGCCATTTACATTTAAATATTATCTAATTTAAATATTGATGAAGATTTTAACAGAAGATACAGAAAATCACAAAGATTTAAACAGCTAGCTTTATTTTGAGACAGTGAATATTAATATTTGACCCTACACACATAGATGTTAATATCTTTAACTGCCTTGAGTCAAAATAATATTCGCTTTCCTTTTTTAAAGATTTGAAGAAATAAAGCAGGCAAGAAAAATGCAGCTTCCAAATATGCCACTACTCAGAAATAATCAATGTTTGCATGTTAGGAGATAACTTTCCAAAATTGTTTGGGTGTATTTATGGGGTCCAGATGATGGGGCACAATTATAATGTAGAATACATTTGTAAAATAGCAACTGTATAGATATTTCATAATGCATTAGAGGTCTATGACTAAGCTTCTGTTCTGCTGTTTCTGATGAATTGAATTGATCATGACAGTGTCTATAGCCCAGCTGCAGACCTCTGATGAGCACTGAGCCATAGTAATTGTCTAAACTTTCTGGTTCCCTGGGCTGTCAAGGGTGCCTTTAGAAACTATGATCACCCATAAGGCCTCCTTTCTAGCATGTTCCTACATTGTGATAATGCCTTTGACTCTGCTAACTCTATAAGGGCCCCTCCACTGCTCCCTGTAGTGTTTCTACAGATCTGCTCAAGACTAGCCTGCCTGTCAATATATGACTCAATGCATGGAACCAATTATATAATGTTTTGTCACTTGCTTTGTGCCTCTAAATGCTATGTAAACTAAGCTCTCTGTAAATTCAGTATTGTTGCCTTTATGGAATTATTCTGCCACTGGCATAAAGATTAACCTCTGCCTTCTTATCCTTTTTATTTCTTTTCAGTTTGGTTTGGCTTGGAAATTTTCCCAAAACACAGACACATTAGTTAAAATGTGGACTTCTACCTGCTACTACTGGAATCAGGTGAGGAAATACTCCATCCTTCCTGTAAGATTAGTCAGAGTGTTGGGGTGAGGTGGGAGCAACTAGAAACAGGCAGAATCCTGCATCTGGACAATCTGAGTGCCTTAGCACGTGATCAAGAGTATGAGAAAGGCCCACAAAAATTCTAAAAAATTAATTTATTCACAATTTGTCTAACTTGAGGGAACAGCCAGTCCGTATCCTGCCCGGAGAGCACAGAAGTACTCCAATTTATAGAGGGAGTGGGGGAAAAGGCCAGCAATGTGCAAGTGCAGATTTAATTGAGGTTTGCTCCAGGGTGGGTTGAGTCTTTCCTGGCACTGGGTTGGTGCCAATCTCTACACTCAGCTTGAGGAGGGTAGAGAACTCACCTGTCTTAAACAAATTCCCAAGTTTTCAAGATCCATTTAACTTCTTTGTTACAACAAGGTCCTCACTGCAGAGGGTCCCCCACCCATGACTGGAGGAAATAAATGTCACAAGGGAAGAGACAAAGAGCTGAACTACCGCGTTCACAAGGGAAGAGACAAAGAGCTGAACTACCGCGTGCCTCCCAGGTTATTACCATGGCCTTGCACCCGCTTGTCCTCCAATCAGCTACCGCACTGCTCCCCACCAAAAGGGCTGGTTCCTTGTTTCTTTGGGTCATTTCTGAAGTCGCATAAAATTTACATTAAATAAATCTCTGTGTGTTTTTCTTGTTAATCTTTTATTATCGATGCCTCAGTCATGAATTTTTCAGTGGCTGAGAACTCTTTTCACCAACACAATATATATGCATGATTGCAGGGTAAATAAATGTTTATGTTGCAGCTTGCTGTTTTCCCTTAAGCATACATGGAGAGAGGTTTCCATATCGATAAATATTTTCTGTTTATATTTACAATGGCAGTACTTTTATCACCATAAAAATAAGACAAGAATGCTGTCTTCATAATCTTCATCAAAAATTTTATACTCTCATATATAATATCTATTATACTTTTCTGTTGTTATACATCAGCACACTGCTTTGTGTTTCCTTTGTTCACTTAATAACATGTAATTAAAACTTCTTGCTTCATAATAACACATTGGCTGGTTCTATGGTAATTGTTCCACCTTTTGTTCTATTATTATTATAGGCAGCTATTTAGACAGAAATTAACATAAAATCAGAGAGAGACTGGAGTCTCAAAGAAGTCAGCAAAAGAATAAGGACATCAGAATTGTGGCTAGAAACACATTTAAAGACCAGGCCTCAAGACAGAGATGCAATGACCTAGGTCTACATGCTTCCCCAAGGGATTAGAAGTACTGTACTATAATGATACCACTTGGTCCAGTAAAGTCCAGATAGACATTAGTTACCTAGGTGGGTGGACATCCAGACTCATCCCTTCCCCAAAATGCTTTTTTTCTTTCAAAGTATTCTGCCTGCATCAGTATTAGCTAACTGGACATGTTTGTAATCCCCCAGGCTGCTAGCAGTTTGGCCCATGTTACACCCACACTGTGGTTTTGCTGTACAAATATTACCCCTGACAAAGGGCCTTGCTGGCACCTCTTTTCCAGAGCCCTCCTACCTCTCAGGAGCTATTCCTCCAATCCAAGGAGGAGTGTCCCAAAACCAGGGGACCCATGCTGAGCTCTCCAGGATTCTCCTCTGCCCTCTTGCACTACACGTGGAGTGGAAAGGCTCTGTGTTTGTTCTCTTCCCACTTTGAGCTCATAGCATGGCCTCTACTGGAGAAATCCTCTTTGTGAAAATCTACCTAGCTCTCAACCTGTTTTGAAATTTAGAGATTGGGCAACTCCCAAATAAGAAATTTCGTATCTGGTTTTTGTCTTGTTCAAATCTCCTAATTCTGGATCTTTCTGGAGAGTTCTCAGCACTTCTTATTTTATGATGGTGAGGTGGTTATCTTCCTAATACCTCAGTTTTTTGAAAGCTGCTACCATTGCCTTTTGTGACTGGGATGCTGATCTGAAATTCCTTGCCTTTGCACTTCGTGATTTTTTTCTGTAGCTTTTTACATGTCCTAATGAAACCCTCAAGATGTTACAACTGGTATGACCTGCAGGGGACATGTTTTAGTACATTTTAGGGGTGATCTTACACACAAAATGACAAAAGCCCATAAGAAACAAATAAGGTTACTTGTGGAGAATAAGGGTAAATAGTACCATGATTATCGCAAAATGCACGTCTCTAGTCACACTAGTGGAACATGGGAGCAGGTAGCTTTATGGAAGAAGGCAACTTTTATTTATCCTTGGTAAAATGTGACTCTGAAGTGAGTCAAGATGTCACACTAGTGCCGGGATGGAAGTCAGTAGCACAGCGCCTGTCTGGCAAGTGCAAGGCGATCCGTTCAGTATCTGGTACAAACCCTAACCCTAACCCTAAGAATGCTTTGCAAAGGTAATTTTTCCAACTCAAATGCTGGCAGCAGCCACTACTATCATGTATGAAAGCTTTTATTTGCCGTAGGAGAAAGGCTGGGAATACGGTAGAGCCTGGGTCAATTTTCCCTAAAGAGGAACACACACCACGCATTAGAAGGCCTAAGGAATAGGGGTTCAAGAATTTGTGGTATTTTTTTAATTTGCAATTTTTAGCATCATAATTCAGCACTACTGGCTCAGAGCATGTTCCATCAGCCTGAGAATCAAAAACATTCCTGTGAGGGAAGTCTCAGACGTAGAGCTTAAAGAGGCGACAGGCTACATTACCGCCAACAACAAAAATTTGTTAACCATGTCTGTGCATAGAACTCCGGGAGGCACCAGACCCCGGGGGCGTCCTGTTCCACACGCCCTCCGCTCTCCGCTGTTCTCTGAGCCCTGTTCGGCACTCACCTGTGACTGCAATGGGCACCGAGAAAACTTCAGCCTCTCCGCTTGCATCACTGGGAAGAGGACCGCGGACTCCGCTGTCCGCCCTGAAGAGGGGGGAAGAGGAGGAGGAGGAGCAGGAGGGGGGGAAAGAGAGGAGGAGAGGGGAGGGGGGAGGGGAAGGGGTAGGAGGAGGTGATG
>PVLA01012785.1:0-41613 GCA_004027455.1 Hydrochoerus hydrochaeris | reverse complement strand
TATCTTGTCTCTCCATTAATTTTGAGAGACAGTTTTGCAGGGTACATCATTCTGGGTTGGAGGTTATTTTCTTTCAGGGCTTGGAATATTTTGCTCCAAGCTCTTCTTGATTTGATGGTTTGCATTGAGAAGTCTGCTGTGATTTTGATGAGTTTTCCTTTATAGGTAATCTGTTTCTTTTCTCTGACCACTTTTAATATTCTGTTCTTGTGATGCATTTCTGGGATCCTGATTATTATATGTCTGGGTGTAGATCTGTTTGGGTTGTAGCTGGCTGGAGTTCTGCATGCCTCATTTATCTGAGCTTCACTTCCATTACCTATGTTTTGGAAGTTTTCCTTAATTATTTCTGTGAATAGACTTTTTATTTCATTTGTATTTGTTGCTGCATCTTCATTCACATATTTTATTTTTAGGTTATAAATCCTCTTGTCGTCTTCTAGCCTTTGTATCATTGCTTCCTGGTTCCTTATTATTTTTAAGAGATCCTTCCTTTCACGATCATACTTTGCAAATCTATCTTCAAGTTTTGAAAGTTTGTCTTTAGTTTCTGTTAAAAGGTTTTGCCAGCTTTCAATGGAGTTTTTAATTTCTTGATATTCTCTTTGGATCTGTTTCATATATTCTAGGTTTTGTTTATGTTCTTCATCAAAGGCTTCTCTCCTTTCTCTGGGTTCCTCTATTCTTTCATTTGTGTCTACTTGAGGATTACCCAGGACTTCTTTTATTAATCTTCTTGTATCTTGCTTCACCTGAGTTAGAATTTCAGATTTAAATTTGACGATGAGGTCACAGATGTATTTCTTTATTTCTGATGAGGCTGTCTCTGACATTACACGTTTGCTGCTCTCAACCTCCTCTGCATTTACCTCTGTTGGACTCACTTTCCCTGTTTCCACAGTTGGGGACCTTTTGCTCTTTCTCTGTCTTGTCATGTTTCCAGCCCCTTCACACAGGTGGGTGGTGGAGGTCTCTGGGCCTTTCCTATTGCTTACCTCAAGCAATTTTTTGAAGGTGAATGGAGCACATGAACTGGCTGTGAGCATTCAGGAGTCACTAGGTCATTTTCTTCACATTTGTGAAGGACAGGGCAACACAAACATTTCTAAGAAGTACAGAGTTTGTCAGTCTTTTAAACTTTGGATCTCTCTGACTTTCACCATTCTGTTTCCCTTCTCTTCCCTCCTCTCCCCTTTCCTCCCTTCCCCTTTACTTCCCTTTCTTTCTAGAAATGTCTTTATGTTGCCTAGGGTGGCCTCAAACTCCTGGCCTCAAGTGATCCTCCTGCCTCAGCATTCACAGTACTGGACCTACAGGCTTATGCCACTGTGTCCAGCTCTCTCCCCACTCTTCAATAAGTATTGAGCATCACTGTCTACTTTTTTCCCCTATCCCTATTTTTTAAAGTGAGTTTCTGGTATGATCATCTGCACTCATCCCTCAATTAATTGTAGTATGCTTTCTTGTTTTGCATCCCACTTGCTCACTCCCAGTGAATTTCACCCTAGTCCCTTCCAAACAATCTTGGAGCAGTATCCTCAGCACCAAAGACCTAGATAAGATATAGATTAGGTCTGAAGCTTAAGACTTTGCCCTACAGGGCAAACAGCAATTGGTGCCTTGGATGATGTGGCCTTAAAGAGAGGAACCTTGTGAGAGCTCTGGAGCCCTGGAAGAAGCCTGCAAGAACCCATTGAGGCTTTGGTGCTGTTGGCCTACGTGAGTGACATAGCTGCAGGAAGGGCTAATAGAGGGCCCAAGAATGGGATAGTTGGGTGGTCACTTTTTGTTTTTTGGTGCTGGAGATGGAACTCAGGACCTCCCACTTGCCAGGCAAGTGCTCTATTAATGAGGTCCTCTCTCAGCACAGTTGGCTGGTTTATTTTTTTTTAATTTGTAATTTTATTAGTATATGTTTACAGCTTGTAACTAGGCAAAGAAGATGAAACCATTAGGCCAGCAGTTTTTAGAGTGGCTCTGAAACAATGGTTTTGGACTACTGAACTGTTTGTGGCCCATATTCACGGTGAAGGAAGAAGGGCAAAGCAGTATTTTTTGAGTTCAAGACTATGAGATGTGCTGCTGAGCTGCTGAAAGTGTGAGAGCACAGTTACTGTAGTTTAGACACTATGAACCTACTTCCTTGAAACCAGAGGATTGGAAATTATTGGTGACCATTATGGGATAAGGAGGTGGCAGGAGTGGGGTTGTGGATAGGGGCGGCTGAAGGCCTAGCCATTTATGAGAACAGGAAAGAAGACAGTGGGTGATTGGATGATTTTACTGTATGGGAGGGGGATTTTGAACCAATTAGAAGGAGGTAGCTAGTACCAACCAAACCAATCACAGGGTGCTCCTCAGTATTGGTTTACCCACTGTGGGGCACATTTCTGGTAAGAAGAGGGGTGGGGTAGATATCTCTTGTAGGTTATTTTTATGGTGCATGACAGTTTGAGCCCATTCTCATTAAGTATTTTCTGTGGTCTTTCCAATTTCCTCAACCTCCCGACCCTCCTTATGATAACAAAGAAGAGGAAAAAAATGTGTGGAAGGATATTCGAGAAATTGGAGGATAAAGGATAGAATATGAAAATATTTTCTTACTCCATAGGCCTGAGTCAGAGATTTAAAAATGGACAATTTTGACTTTTGTTTCATGGACTTTAAAGGTACTTAGTTTTGCCTAATAGTGAAGGAAATGTCAAACAGTTGCCTTGTTTAAGATCTCATAAATACTGCTTGTTTCTGTATATTGACTCCACAGTATACATAGCTGCAGCTTTTCTCATTTGTGTACCACCAACAGTAAAGATACTAAGACACTATGAAATTTTCATGAGCTAATATAGAAAAACAGAATTCATAATTCATAATTTGTTTCTCCAGGATTATTATGACAAGCCAAATAACTGGTTTAATCTAAAAGAAAAATCTATTGCATTAAAAGTATATTTAGGCTATCCCAGTGGACCACCTCGCAGGACCTGGGAACTCCAGCCAGTGGAGCGTGCAAGGTTGGGCTAGAACCAGGCCCCTCCCATGTCCCCACAGTCCTGGCCACCCACCTCAGTACCTAGGAACTCCAGCCCATGATGTGTGCACTCACAGTCCCACTGCTGCCATCAGGGACCCCCCAATTCTTGGACCTAGTATTGCTGTTCATTTTCAGCTCCCACACCTCCCCTCAGAATATTGAACTGCAGTGGATAAACCATACAGCATCGAGGGGAGACGCATTAAACCCTCATCCAAACTGAGGAACTCAGCAGGCTTCCTTCATTGAGGTGAGTTTGCCCCTAAAATAGGAATAGAGTTTGCCACCTTCAGTGGGTAAACAGGAGCAATAGTGAAGCCCCCTCCAGAAGCAGGGCATAGGTGAGCTTGGCAAGTGGATGGATGAGTCCTTCCTCCACACAGAGAATATCATGTAGGTTCAGGAGGGTGCCAATAAGGCCTCCCCCAACCTGGAGAAAATTAAGGGGGTCTATGAGACACCCAGAGTCACAATAGGGTCCCAGCCAAGACAACCACTATAAACAGGGAGATCTGGTGACTCTGAACAATCTGAAGACATAATAACAGCAGGAACTAGAGATTGATTTCCATCAGTACTCCTAGGCTGACAAGCCTAGGAAGAATATAAGACTCACCCAACAGGCCCTACAGGGGGAATTCAGGTGACTGTGTCCCACCTCTTCATTGTGGGACCCAGTAATTGGACAAATATCAACCTTACAGTAGGATCCCAAGATACACACTACCAACAGTTGACACTAGTGGGACTGAAGGACCAAATATTAACCTCAAAGGGGAAAATGGCAAAATGAAAGAGCAAAATGCAATCTCAAACATCTAGCCAATCAGGAGCAAGTACAGGAGACATTGAAATAGAGGACTTCAAAAGTAACACAACAGAAGTCTCTGAAATGATAGCAAATGAAATAAAAAAGAAAAATCCATGCAACTATAGAGGAAATCAAATTAAAAGTACTCTCTCATGTAAAGACAGAAAGAGCAAGCTTAGTAAAGGAGTTTCTCAGTGCAGCTAGAGAATAAATAGATTTAAAAAAAGTACAGAAGCATAGGAAACTGATTGAAACCTTGAATGAACAATATAGAAAAGGAGCAGAATTCATGAAACAAACACAAAGAGACATCCAACAAACAAAAAGTTCTATTGAAAGCTGGCAAAACCATTTAAATGAAGCTGAGGACAGAATTGGGGACCTTGAGGGCAGGATCACAATTAGCGATCATGAAAGGATAGAACTTTTAAAAATAACAAAACAGCATAACATGACAATCCAGCAGCTTCAAGATGACAACCAAAGAAACTAAGAATAACAGGCATCAGTGAAGATGTAGGAGTTAATGCAAATGACATAACTAAATATTCACAGAAGTAATAGCAGAAAATTCCTCAAACATGGGGAAAAAATCTGATAGGCAGAGATGTGAGGCATATAGAACACCAAACAATCACAAGCAGCATAAATCTACACCCAGACATATAATAATTAATATGCCAGAAATGCAGCATAAAAACAGAATACTAACAGCTGTTAGAGAAATGACACAACTCACCTCTCAAGGAAAGCCCATTAGAATCACAGCAGACTTTTCAGAATAAATCTTCAAGTCAAGAAGGGCTTGTAGTGAGTTATTTCAAGCCCTGAAAGAAAACAACTCTCAACCCAGACTAATGTACCCAGCAAAACTTTCATTCAAATTTAATGGAGAAACAAGATACTTCAATGACAAAGAACAACAGAAGAAATTCATGTCTACCAAACAAACCTAGAAAGAGTATTGAAAGACATACTAGATAGAAATAAAAATGACCACAATCCCCAGAACAACAATAGAAAGAAACCACCAGGCTGGGCAAGCAATTAAACAAAGGGGAAAAGCAGAAAGGAAACAATTGGAACATAACATGGCAAAGCTGAGCCAGTACATATCAGTGATTTCCATAAATGTAAATGTGCTCAATTCACCTATGAAAAGAAATAGGTTGACAAAATGGATCAAGAAACAGGATCCCACAATATGCTGTATACAAGAAACACATCTGACCCAAAAGGAAACTCACAGATTAAAAGTCAAAGGATGGAAAATAGTATTCTATGCAGTAGGAATCCAGAAAAAAACAGTATAACTATTCTAATTGCAGACAATGAGAACTTCAAACCTAAATGATTAAAAGAGACAAAGAAGGTCATTAAATACTCGCTAGTGGAAAACTACAAGAGGAAGAACTAACAATTATAAACATATATGCACCAAATACAGGAGCACCCAACTATATAAGACAAATACTAATGGACATGAAAAATCAAATGCACAAGAATGCAATTACAGCAGGGGACCTTAATACCCCATTGTCACAAAGAGATAGATAAACTAGTCAAAAAGTCAGCAAAGAAATAATAGAACTGAATCATACCTGTGAGCAAGTGGACTTAGTAGATGTTTACAAAGTATTCCATCCAACCACATCAGAATACACATTCTTCTCAGCTGCACATGGGCATTCTCCAAAATAGACAATATATTATCCCATAAAATATTCTTAAATAAATGCAAAGGTATTGAAATTATCCCATGCACAATATCTGACGATAGCACACTAAAATTGGATATTAATGGCAAAAGAAATTTCAAAACCTGCATAAATACATGGAAATTAAATAACAACCTTCTGAACAACCAGTGGGCTACAGATGAAATTAAAGAAGAAACAAAGCAATACCTACAATTCAATGAAAATGCAGAAACAATATACTGCAATCCATGGGATGCAATTGAAGTGGTCTTAAGACGGAAATATATAGCAATAAATTGTCATATCAAGAAAATAGAATGAGCACAAATAACCTAATGCTTCATCTCAAATTTCTAGAAAAAGAAGAGCAAGTTAAACCCAAAAAACATAGAAGAGAGGAAATTATAAAGATTAGAACAGAAATTAATGCAATTGAAACAAAAAACAATACAAAGAATTAATGAATCAAAAAGCTGGTTCATTGAGGGAATAAACAAAATTAATAAACCTCTAGCTAACCCTATCAAGAAAAAGAAAGAAAAAAAGCCAAATCCATACAATAAAAATTGAAAACAGTGAAATTACTACACATCTCATGGAAATGCAAATGATCATGAATACCTATTTTGAAAATCCCTGCTTGCATAGAGTGGAAAAGACAGAGGAAATGGACAGATTTCTAGAAATACATGAACTACCAAAGCTCAGTCAAGAAGATATAGCAATTTTGAATATCCCAATATCACATATTGAAATTGAAAACATAATGAAAAACTTAGCAAAAAAGAAAAGCCCAGGTCCTGATGGATTCATGGCTGAATTAGGGATCTGATGCCAATACTTAAGCTCCTCAATGAAATAGAAAAGGAAGTAATACTCCCTAAATCATTCCAGGAGGCAAGTATTACTCTTATACCAAAACCAGAGAAAGACCCAACCAAAAAGAACTATAGAGCAATCTGACTATGCACATTGATGCAAAGATTCTCAATAAAATACTGGCAATTAGAATGAAGCAAATCATCAAGAGGATTAAACAACATGACCAAGTGGGATTCATTCCAGGATTGCAAGGTTGGTTTAACATATACAAATCAATAAATGTAATACACCACATCAACGGAGCAAGAAAAAAACCCCACATGGTCTTCTCAATAGATGCAGAAAAAGCTTTTGAAAAAGTTCAACACATGTACATGATAAAAACCCTTCAGAAACTTGGAATACACAGTGTCTACCTCAATCTCATAAAGACCATCTTTCACAAACCAACAGCCAAAAATATACACAATGGACAAAAACTGAAAGGTTTCACTCTAAAATCAGGAACAAGACAAGGATGTCCACTGTCACCACTCTTATTCCATATAGATCTAGAATTACTAGCCAGGGCAATCAGACAAGAGAGAGAAATAAATGGCATAAAGATAGAAAAGGAAGAAGTTAAATTGTTGCTATTTGCAGATGATGTGATACTTTATATAGAAGACCCAAAACACTATCAAAAGACTGTTACAGGCTGGGAATTTAGCTCAATGGTACAAACACGTGCCTGGCAAGTGTGAGGTTGTGAGTATGATCTCTGGTACAAAAAAAGACTATGACAGGTAATAAAAAATTCAGCAATGTATCTAGTTACAAAATCAATGTTCATTCCTGTACAGAAACAAAACTCACTGAGAAAGAAATTATGTAAATATCACCTTTCACAATAGCATCTAAAAGTAAAATATTTAGGAATCAATCTAAGTATGTAAAAGACCTATATGCTGAAAATTATGCTACATTAAAAAAGGAGTTTGAAGAGGATATTATAAAATGGAAGGATATTACTTGCTCTTGGCTAGGAAGAACCAACACTGAGAAAATAGCCATACTCCCAAAACTCTTATACTGATTTAAAGCAATCCCAATCAAAATACCATTAACATACATCACAGATCTAGAGAAAACACTCTTAAAATTAATTTGAAAACAGAAGAAACCTAGCATAGCAAAGGCAATTCTGGGCAACAAAGGCAAGGCAGGAGGAATCTCAATTCCTGTCTTGAAACTATACTACAAAGCCACAGTCATAAAATTAGCATGGTACTGGCAATGAAATAGACCTGAGGATCAATGGAACATATTAGAAGATGCAAGCACAACTACAAAGACATTCAGCCATCTGATATTTGACAATGGGGCTAAACATGTTCACTGGAAGAAGGATAATTCTTTAATAAATGGTATTGGATAAATTGGCTTTCCACATGCTGAAGAGTAAAACTAGACTCATGCCTATCACCATGCACAAAACTAAAATCTAAATGGAACAAAGATCTAAATATTAAAACAGAAACATGAAATCTACTGGAAGACAAGGTAGGTAGAAGTCTTGGAAACATAGGGGTAGGCAGAGATCCATTTAGACTTTAGTTTTGTGCATGGTGATATGCATGGATCTAGTTTCAGTCTTTGGCATGTGGAGAGCCAGTTTTTCCAACACCATTTATTAAAAAGGCTGTCCTTCTTCCAGTGGACATATTTAGCCCCTTTGCAAATATAAGGTGGTTGAAGGTCTTTGTAGTAGTGCTTGCATCTTCTAATCTGTTCCATTGATCCTTAGGTCTATTTATTTGCCAGTACCATGCTGATTTTATCACTGTGGCTTTGTAGTATAGATTCAAGTCAGCAATTGAGATGCCTCCTGCCTTGCCTTTGTTGCCCAGAATTGCCTTTGCTATTCTAGTTTTCTTCTGTTTCCAAATGAATTTTACGCGTGTTTTCTCTAGATCTGTGAGGTATGTCAATGGCATTTTGATTGGGATTGCATTAAATCTATATAATGGTTTTTGGAGTATGGCCATTTTCACAATGTTGGTTCTTCCTAACCAAGAGCAAGGAATGTTCTTCCATTTTCTAATATCCTCTTCAGTCTCCTTTTTCAGCATAGCATAATTTTCAGCATATAGGTCTTTGACATTTTAAGTTAGGCTGATGGCTAAGTATTTCATTTTTTTACATGTTATTGTAAAGGGCGATATTTCCATAATTTCTCTCTCAGTGAGTTTTTTGTTTGTGTACAGGAACGCTATTGATTTTTGAGCACTGACTTTGTATCTAGCTACACTACTGAACTTGTTTATTACCTCTAGCAGTCTTTTAATGGAATTTTTTGGGTCTTCTATATAGAGTATCATGTCATCTGCAAATAGTGATAATTTAAATTCTTCCTTTCTTATCTTTATTCCTTTTATTTCTCTCACTTGTCTGATTGCCCTGGGTAGTGTTTCCAGAACTATGTTGAAAAGGAGTGGTGAGAGTGGACATCCTTGTCTTGTTCCTGATTTTAAAGTGAAAGCTTTCAGTTTTCGTCCATTTAGTATAATGTTGGCTGTTGGTTTGTCATAGATGGCCTTTATAAGGTTGAGGTAGACACCATGTATTCTGAGTTTCTGAAGGGTTTTTATCATGAACATGTGTTGGAGTTTATTGAAAGGTTTTTCTCTATTTCTTCTTTAGCTGCGCTCAGCAACTCGTTTACTAAGGTTGTTATTTTTGTCTTTACATGGGAGAGTACTTCTAATTTGATTTCCTCTATAGCCTCATGGAGTTGTTTTTTTATTTCACTCTATCTTTTCAGAGGTTCCTGGTATGTTACTTTTGGGGTCCTCTATTTCAATATCTCCTGCACTTGCTTCTGGTGGACTAGATGTTTGAGACTGCATTTTCCTTGTTTGCTCTGTCATTTTTACTCTGCCTGAAGTTTTCTGTGTATAGGAGGGAGTCACCCACACTCTTTTCAGACTCACCAAGGACTTACAGTTTGTTGGAGGGGGCTTTACTTCTTGCCCTGTTTACCCACTGTACACCTCCATTTTAGGGGCATACTCACCACACTGGCACAGTTAATCCACTGTAGTCCAAGGTTTGTCCACCTGCGATCTAAGTTCCAAGTTCTTTCTGTGCACTGGAATTCTGCCAGAGTGCATGGTAAGGGCCTGAGGCTGGAATCTGGGTCCTGCTGGCTGCTTGGGCAAGGCCCAGTTGGGCTGCCATCCCTGTGTGTGGCCCGGTGTGATCTCAGATGCAGCGCGTGGTCTTACTGTCTGGTAGCAGGCTCAAAGTCCCTTTCAGTGCGCTGAGATTTTGCCAGAGCATGGGGTCAGGGCCCAAAGCTGGAATCTGTGTCCTGCTGGCTGCTTGGCGGTCACTGGGTGTGGCCTGGTTGCCCCCCCATCCCTGTGTGCCGCCTGTGGTGATCTCGGACACAGCACGCTGTCTTACTGCCTGGGAGCAGGCTCAAAGACCCTTTCCTGATTTATTTCTTGAACTAGTACTGGGTAAAATATTAAGACAGTGCTGCTGTCCAGTTGAAGTACGTAGTTCACAAACTTGATTCTTTCCATGATTCTGTTTGCAAACTGAGTTGGATGAGAGCCAAATCAAATTCAGTGGTTAGATTCAATGCTGACCTTATGGAGAAATTTGATTCAGTTCTCATTAAGTTTGATTTGCCACCAGAATCATGGAGAGAATTGAGTTTGTAAACCAAGGTATCACTGTAATGTGCAAACAACATAATGTTATATTTTTTAGAAGCAGTTAATTTTAACAGTACAATCTACTTTGTATCAGAAAGGTTATATTTTAACATATAATAATAGAAAGGTAATTGATCAGATATTTTACTTTCTGTTTTTGATACAGTCTTTGTGCTTGGTATGTGTTGTGTGTGTGTGTATGTGTGTGGTGCTGGAGATTGAACCAAGGGCCTCACACATGGTTAAGTATGTGCTCTACCAGTGAGTTTATATCCCTGGTTCTGGTGTATATTTTATACTTAATGTGCATCTCATTTTAGACTAGCTACATTTCAAGTGTTCAGTGGTCAGTGTGGATAGTCCTATTGGAAAATGTAGTTTTCAGGTGTACATATATGATTGGAACAGCAGGATAAAAAGCTATATTAACTTTGTAGATATTGCCATATTGCTGTCCAAAATAGTTTTAAACTTTTTTAGAGCCTCACTTTGTAGTCCAGGTTGGCCTTGATCTCACGATGTAGCCTAGGCCAGCCTTGAATTTGGGTTGATACCCATGCTTCAGCCTCATCAGTGCTAGAATTACAAGGGTTTTACTCTACCACATTTGGCTCTAGTTTTAACAGTTTATATCCCCTTTTCCCTTTTTTTCATATCCTTGCTAATATTTGATATTGTCATTATTTTAAATTTTGCATGTGTGAAGATGTGGTTTTTAATTAACATTATTTTGAAATAACTTTATTTTTGATGCTATGAATTGAACCTAACTCCTCTTGCATGTTAAACCCATGTTCTACCACTGAGTTACAACCCCAGCCTTTAGATTTACAGAAAAGTTATGAAGATTGTTCATGGAGTTGTCATATGCCCCTCATCCAGTTTCATTTTCTTTAATGTTACTGTCTTATGTGGATGTTGTTTTGATTTAATTGTCCTGATAACTAGTAAAGTTGGGTGTAGTTTCATAGATTTATTGGCTACTTGAGTTTTCTGTACATATAACGCTTATAGCCAAGTCCTATAAAAAAGCACCACAAGGGCTGGGGACATAGCACTCACGGAACATTTGTCTAGCATGCTTGAGACCTGGGTTCAGATGCCAGAACCACAACCAACCAAGAACAATAACAACAAACCCAAACAAAATGGATTGCAAAAGGCTATGTGATGGCCCTAGTTCATTTTTTCTGAGGGAGAATTGATATAAGAATCTTTTTGTACCATCAATCCTAACCAACTTCAAGGCCAACAAGAAAAAAAAATTGGTCTAAGTTATTTCCATTGTGGATAAATAAATGTACCTCCTTTCCTGTATGCCAGTTCTTCCAACTATTTGAAGATATTTATCAAGTTTCTTCTCCAAATGGAGTATCACTGTTCATTTAGTCATTCCTTGTATGACATAGTGTCTAGTCTCCTTGTCACTTTGTGTGCTCTCCTCAGAACATTGTCTAGTCTTTTCATGTTATTTCTTAAAATGTGGCACCAAGAACAGAGCACAATTCTCTAGATTTTATATGATCAACACAAAATAATATTTCTGTTAGATTACGAGTAGATTTAGGAGTGATCATCTTTCTTTTTAGATAATGATGTAGCTAAGACTGAAGTTGTTTTCTTCACAACACACTAGTGACTCATTTGGAAATTTCTATCCCCAAAAGCCCCTCAGTCTTTTTTTAAACACATGTTTCTGCTAAGCTATACCTTGTCTGTTATGTTTTGGTGCAGTTAGTTTTGAAGATTTAAATGTAGGACTATTTTCTTACATTAATACCATTGGTTTAATTGGTGATTTAATTTTTGTTCCTGATTGTATCATCAATTTATTTCTCCCTCTCAGCTTCTTCATTAAAATCACTGATAAAATTGTTAAATGGAACAAAGCCCAAGGCAGACTGTTAAACTATTAAAAACCTCATGTAACTGAGCATGATTGCAAATGCCTATAATCCATGCTAATCAGGAGGCAGAGACAGGCGGACAGGAAGATAGTAAGTTCGAGGCCAGCCTGGGCAATTTACCAAGACCCTGTCACAAAAAAAGGAAAGAAAAATAAAACAAGAGAAAAGAACAACAAAAAAGAATGAAAAGAGAAGAGAAAGAGGGGGAAGAAGAGGCTGGAGATGTACTTCAGCATTCCCTGGGTTTAATCCTTAGACCTGAAAAACTGAACAAAAAATATCTCATCAAGTTGACTTCAGTTCAGTAAGCAGTATGCTTTTGGTATGCTAGTTCACTCTGCCTGATTTGTTCTTGTCTCAAAAATCTGAAGGTCCAGTTTTGTTGTATACTTTGTTTTATGGCTAGAATTAGAATTTCTGGTTTCCTTCTTGGGAGGGCTATTGAAGCTGTCCAAATATGCATCCATTACCAACTCTACTATCTGCCTTTAAGGTTGCTTTCTGGATGGGTTTTCCTTTTCCCTTTATTGCTAGGGATCAAACCCATGGCCTTGTGCCTGCTAGGCTTTGTCACATCCTCAGTGCAATGTTTTAGATGTTGAACAAAGTTTGATACTATCCTATGGTCCTATACTCCTGACCTATCATTTTCAGGAATTTAATCTCTAAGGTACTTTTTCTTTCCTTTCTTCCCTTTGTATCTTTCTCTCTACTTCCATCCCTCCCTCTCTATCCCTCCCTCAGTCTGTCCCTCCTGCTCTCCTCCTCCCTCCCTCCCCCATCTCTTCCCCTCCTTCCTTTCCCCTCTCTCCCTTCCTCTCTTCCTTCCCTCCCACTCTTCTCTTTTTCTTTTTCTCTTTTTCTCTTTCTTCCTTCCTTGCTTCCTTTCTGATGAATCTACTTTATTGATGTGTAATTTACATAAAATAAAATTTATTCGTTTTAATTGTGTAGAGTGAAGACCTTTTTTAGGCTTGTCTATTTCAATCAAGAAATAACATTATTATCTCCTTAGAAAAGTTTGTCATCTCCCTTTTCAGTCTGTCTTTTCACATCACTGTCTACCCCAGACAGCCACTATTCTGACTTTTGTCATTATAGATTATCTGTAAATGAAATCATTCAATATGTACTCTTTTTTCCTATTGTGTTTTTCATTAAGCATAATTGTCTTGAGATTCACCCATATTATTGCATATAGGTGTAGTTAATTCATTTTATTGCTTGGTAGTTTTTCACTAAATTTATTAAAATTTATTTATCCAATCACCAGTTGATGAGTGTTTTTTGGCCATTGTGAATAAAATTGCTGTGAATGTTAATATGTTTTTTATTGTGGACTTATGTTTTTATTCCTCTAGGAAAAAAAATACCTAGCAGTGGAATTTCTACGATGCAAAGTACTTTTGAAACTAGACTTTAGCAGAATGTCTAGAGCAGCAGTCCTCAACCTTTTTGGCACCAGAGACTGGTTTTGTGGAAGATGGTTTTTTCATGAATGGAGCAGAGAATGGTTTCAGGATGATTGAAGCTCATTAAATTTGTTGTGCACTTTATTTCTATTATTATATTGCAATACATAATGAAATCATTTTACAAATCATAATAAGGCAGAATTAGTGGGAGTCCTGGGCTTGTTTTCTTGCAACTATATGGTCTCATCTGAGGATAGTGAGAGACAGTGACCTGAAGCATGTTGCTTAGGTCCAGTCTATTTTGTAATCTTGTTTTGGTTGCTGTCGCTGCAAAAAAAAATTCTCCTTCACAAAGATATGATGTTGGAAACAGAAGCAGGATTTTCACTACTTTTGTTGCAATCTCAGGATATTCTTCTTTGATTTTAATCCAGATCATCAGGAGATTAAAATTATTTCAGCCATTCTTTTAAGGCTGCTGTCATACGTGATCTCGAGCAGTTGATCCTCTTCTTGTACAGGCAAACTTGTTAAACCTGAGTTATTCACAAAGATCTATTTCTTCCCAGTTTGGGACTGTTTTGTGGTTGAGCATGAATGCTCAAAGCCTTATGAGCAATCCCATTATTTAGGAGGATGAGGTAGGAGGATCACCATGAGATTGAGGGCAGTCTGAGCTACAAAGTGAGTTCAAGGCTAGATAAACTATATAGTGAAACTGTGTCTCAAAAAGACAAAATATGTCTTTAGAAAGCTGAGGTAGGTCGTCATGCACCAGTTGGGAGAAAAAGGCCCTGGCTCAGTCTCTTTCAAAATCTCTGCTAATATTTCATACATGTAAAAACCCCCAAAGTCCTTTGCTTTGCTTTGCTTTCCCTTTCTTCCTTCTTTTTCCTTCCTTCCTTCCTTCCTTCCTTCCTTCCTTCCTTCCTTCCTTCCTTCCTTCCTTCCTTCCTTCTTTCCTTCCTTCTTTCCTTCCTTCCCACTTTTCTTTCTTTCTTTCTTTCTTTCTTTCTTTCTTTCTTTCTTTCTTTCTTTCTTTCTTTCTTTCTTTCTTTGTGTAAAGTGAATAAAATCCCAATTTTCATTCAACTCCATAATTCCAGTTGGGCTTTGAATGCAGCCATTTTATCTACTGACTTGAACACAAGTCAGTCACTCTTGAAGTGACAGATTTAGTTCATTGAGTAGTCTGAATGTCACATGAGTACACAAGTTTTGCAACCAGTTCTGTCACTGAAATGTGCTGTGAGTGGTGACTGTTTTTCAAAGAGAAATCTTTGGAGCAGCTCTTGTAACTCAAAAACCCTGATCAATGATCTGTCTTTAGAAAGCCATCTCACTTCTGTATATAAGATAATATGTGTTATGGTATGTATCGAGTTGTCCTCCCAAAGCTTCACATACTCGGAAATGGGGTCTTTGAAACTTGCTGGATCCAGCATGTGTGATGCTGGAATTAAGGGTGTGTGGCACCCATTAGTCCACTGATTTGAACTGCATAGTTTGGGTTGTGGATAACAGGAAGCTCCACCCTGAGTGTGCGTGGCACCAATCAATGGACTTGTTTCCTGGATGCAATATAAGGGGACAGAAAGAAGGTAGTCTCAGTACTACTTGCTGCCTTTTGCTTGCCATGCCATGGACTGTTTCTCTTCTGCTACCTTATTTGGAACCAGCCAATGATGTAGTGTAACACCTGTGGGTTGAAATAAACCTTTCTTTGTTTATCTGTGGATGTCAGGTATTTTGTCTCAGCAATGAGAAAGTAGCTAAGATAAATCATGTGTGCTCTGCACTCATCTCTTCACAGTGCTGTATGAATGGATGAGAATTAAGGGCACACAATTTACTGGGGCTGATAATTATAATCACATCCTTCAAAATATCAAGCTTAGGTGACATCACTTGGCTAGCAAACATCTCTCTATGGGTGGCTCAGTGCATAGACTCATGAGGAAGTGAACCATTTCATCTAAGTAGTGAAACCAGAATGCCATCCAGTCATGTCAGCTGGTGAGGACATAAGTGGTAAATAAAATAATGGGCAGGCCATGTACAGACTAAAAGAAGTGTTGATTCTTATGTAAAACCTGCCATTAGATGCAGCTGTACAATTGGAGTACATCATCTCACCTGCTAATATAAAGCCGGCCTGTAGATGCAATTTAATTGTTACTTGACATACACTAATAGGGTTTTGATATGAATCTGCAAAGGACTTACTATGGTCCCTGAGCAGTCAGATCTCTCTTCTAATGTTAATATGTATTTGTGACTGTACCTGAGTGCTGGCATCACCATCTCAAATTCACCTCAGATCATCAGGCATCAGATTCTCATAAGCAGTGTGCAAGCTAGGTCCCTCAGGAGTTTTCTCCCTCCTCTGTGAATCTAATGCTGCATGGTGCAGCTGAGGTGACAGAAATTTGAGCTCAGGTATGTGAGCAATGACAAGCCACTGGCTATAAATTCAGATCAAGTTTTGCAGGCTTGCTTGCTCACTGGTAATCTCTGTGTCTTAACCAGCTACAGATTGGTATGGGTCTATGGCCTGGGGGTTGGGAGCCCTTGCTTTAGAGTGCTGCATTTCCTTTGTGAAAGTTTGGAAAAGCCCAAATCCTTAATTTAAGGAACAATAGAAACTCTGGCAGGCAGGAGGATTACAAATTAGAGCTTTGCCTGGGCAATTTAGTACTTAGTTAGATTCTAGCTCAGAATGAAAGATAAAAAAGGGCTGGGGATGTATCTTAGTGTAAAGGTTCTGGATTGAGTCGCTACTACTGCAAAAATAAAAAACATACAAACCAAAATCAATTAGTCTTAGGCTTCCTAAGCTGTCCCACCTAACTAAATCAAAAGACCCTTAACTTGGCAAGCATAAGGACTATTTAAACCAGAAGGGATTTAACATAGGAAATAGTAAATAAGTTGGTATTGAATAATATTAGGATAGTTATATTGAGACAATCTAGCCTAGTGGCCTTTCTCAATATCAGGGATAGTTAATCTTATTTAATGACAACTTTTTATCAAGCTTTCCAATTCAGTTTTTTTCTTTTTTTAAAATTTTATTTAAAGAGGAAAAAGGCAAAACAGAAAAAGGGGTAGAAACAATACAGAATTTCAGAAAAAAATAAACAGTAAGAAAACACTAGTTGATAAATTATGTATTGTCTTCTTAGACATAGTTGTTCAAGTTACAAAATTAAAACATATAGAGTGGGCATTCAAACAGTGAGGCTGCAAAGAAGTTCAATGATCCAGTAACCACTTAGCAACATGGTTATCAATCCTGCACACTTAAACATAAATCCTTTAGAGCACTTTCTGTTCCTCCTTTTACTTTTTAAATTTTTTTATTTAAAGAGAAACAAAAGCATGTAAAGGGTAGAGATAATACAGAATTTCAAAAAAAAAAGATAAACAATAAGAAATCACTAGTTGGTAAATTACATATTCTCCTCTTAGAAATAGTTATTCAAGTTACAAAATTAAAGCATACAAAGTAGATATTCAAATAGTGAGAGTGTAAACATCTATGCATGCATGAATCTCTACATGTATTTCTATCCTTTCTGTTTTAGAGGGAAAAACAAAACATAGCAAGACAAAACAAAACAAATTCCTATAAAAACATGAAACCAAAATGTCATAAAACCACAGTACAAGGTGATTTACAATGATTACTGTGTTGTTGCTTATTAACTTCAATAGAATTGTCTATATCATCAGGCATAATTGAATATAGCAGTATAATTGAATATAGCACTACATAACAATATTAGTAAAAATAAAACATTGTAGACAGTATAAAACTTCAAATGCAGTTAATAATCGAACCAGAGTGGATATTCTAGTGAATCTTGTCATGTTAAGTGCAGTTGCCTATACTCTCAGACTTGATACTATCAATCATAACAGCTTTGAATAAAATCTATCAATACAAAACAGTGATCTAACAGACCAGACTCCATTATGATCAGTCATGGTAAAACAGTGTAGGTTTTACAGAGATTTAGATTAAGTTAATAGGAAATTAAGGATGATTACTGTACTATATCCTGCTATTTTTGGGATTACTTGTGTGTGCCCTCAAATCTAGTACAGGTAGAATGACTGGAACAGAATATAATACATCTAAGCAGAGTAGTGTGAGTAATGTGGGTTTTAAATCCTGGTGAACTATTAACAATATAGTGTATCAAGGCCATCTATGTTAGAGATTCTAGTTATTCTTGCCTCATTTCTGCTATGCTATTTTTCTGCCTGTTTGTCTAGTTTTCTCCTTCATTCTACTTCCTGCCCACTCATTGAGGCCTTTCTGCCACTGTCCCTAAAATCCTGGTATTTTTTTTCTCTCTCTCTAGTATGTCCTTCAATATTCTCTGTAGGGTTGGATTGGTGGTCACAAACTCACCCAGTTCCTCTTTGTCATGGAAGCGTCTTGTTTCTCCATTAATTTCTAGTGACAGTTTTGCAGGATACATCAATCTGGGCTGGAGGTTATTTTCTTTCAGGGCTTGGAATACTTTGCTCCAAGCTCTTCTTGGTTGGTGGTCTGTGATGATCCTGATGGGATTACCTTTATAGGTAATCTGTTTTTTTTTTCTCTGACAGCTTTTAATATTCTGTTTTTATATTGAATTTCTGGTATCTTGATTGTTATATGTCTGGGTGCAGCTTTGTTTTGGTTGTAGGTGGCTGGAGTTCAGTATGCCTCATACAGCTGAATAAAACTTTCTTTTCCCATGTTTGGGAAGTTTTCCTTAATTATTTCTGTGAATAGCCTTTGTAATTCACCTGTACGTATTCCTGATTCTTTGTTCACATTCTTATTCTTAAATTGTAGATTCTCTTGTCATCTTCTAGCCTTTTTATTGTTACTGCCTGTTTCCTTGTTATTTTTAAGAGATCTTTCCTTTCATGATCACACATTGCAAAGCTGTTTTTAAATTTTGATAGTCTATCCTTAGTTTCTTTCAAGGCACTTTGACAGCTTTCAATGGAGATTTTATTTTCCTGATACTATCTTTGAATCTGCTTCATGTATTCTATATTTTCTTTATATTCTTCATCAAATGTTTCTCTCCTTTTTTTTGTATTCCTCCCTTCTTCCATCTGTATCTTCCTGAGAGATCCTTCCTGAGAGCATTTCTTTTATTACTGTACTCATATCTTGCTTTACCTGATTTAATATTTCAGTTTTGAGCTTGTCTGCAAGTTCCCGAAGATATCTCTTAATGTCCATTGAAGCCATGTCTGATGTTGCGTGTTTGTAGCCCCCAGTCTCCTTTGTTTTTCCCTCTCCTGGATCTGGGCTCTCAAGGTTCTGGCCTGGGGGCCTGCTCCTGTCTCTCTCTCCTGTCATGGCCCTGGCTTCCTCCACACAGGTTACAGTGCAGGTCCCAGCCCCCTTCCCTGTTGGCCATGTTTCCTCTGAAGCATGCTGGCAAGGGACCTCCACCCTGTCCTGCCTGCACTTGGCACTGTGGTGTAAGCAGCGGCTGCATATGCCTGCCCCTCCCCACAGGGTCAGCCAAACTTCAGGGGCCTTCACTCGGTTAGTGTGTGCTAGGCACAGGGAATCAATTTGGGATGGCTCATTGGGTCCTGGCCAGGGGCGCAGCCCAGTCCAAGCAAATCCCATGAATCTGCTCTGGGGAGGGAGCAACCAACTGAAGTCACTGTCCCTCCTGGTTCAGGCTCCTCCTGCCTAATTCCAACATGTCACCCATTTGGTTGCACCCTTCCTATGGGGGGGGGCTCTCGTTCCCAGCACTGACCATGGATTATTGAAGGTCCCTTGGCCAGCTCCACTCTCTGTTGGGCTCACCAACCCTCAACATCAGTGCTGCTGTGCTTCCTGTGAGTGGCGGTGGGAAGGAGTTTGGGTGGCTTTGCCAGCTGGCAAGGATTCAAGCTGGTGCAAATTCAGGCCAGCACAAACTTGACGGGTCACTGCAAAAATGATGTGTCCCATAATTTTTAGCTGTTCCAGGAGTCGTCCCAACATATTTGATGAACTTTTTTACATTTTAGTTTCTTCCTGTGTCGAGAGGATCCATCTCCCTCTGTCTGGGTCTCTCCAGCGTGTTTTATTCTGGCATATGAGTTGTTTCTCCTGGAAGCCTTTGTATTTTGTTGCTCACTGGTTGGACATCTTGACTTCTCCCAATTCTGTTTCTTTTGATCAGTTTGGAGACATTTTTTTTTCTTTTTTGAGATAGGGTCTTGCTGTGTAGTCCAGATTGGCTGCAAACACATGATTTTCCTCCTTCAGCCTCCTGAGTACTTGAATTATAGCCCTGCACTTGTCTGAAGACAAATTTTTACTCTCCTTTCTCTGGATTTGTAAATTCTTTGTGCTTATTGTTACATAATTGCCTAATAACATTTTACAATACCTAAGTTTATATTTTGTTTAATTTTAACATTTATGATGAGAGTAGGGAGAAAGATATTAGCTAATTTGTTTTATCAAATCTTCAAAAAATTCCAGCATGAATTTAAAAGAGCCATTCCCTAACAATGATCCCTGTTGTATTCCATATAGGTCTTATGTTTTGGGAAACACAGTTGTAAACAAACATATCCAAACTATTGTTTCAGCATGTAATCAACATACAAAAAGTTACTGAGATATGTTTTATTTTTCATTTTAAGTCCTTGAGAACTGGTGTGCATTTTATAATTATTGCATATCTCAATTTAAAATTTATTTATTTATTGTGGTGCTGAAGATTGGACCTAGGACCTTGCTCATGCTATGCAAGGGCTCTACCACTGGGCCACACCAGCAGCCCTTGTGCATCTCAGTTTGGTCTCTCTGAATTTCAAGAACTCCATATCACTACCATATTATACAGTACAGATGTAGATCTAAACTCACTGAAGATATTTGGCTTTTGTTTTCTCTCTCTTGCACTTGCTCTATCTCTCTCTATTTCTCTTTCTCTCTCTTTCTCTCTCTGTCTCTCTCTCTCTTGAGACAGAGGGTCTCTCTCTATGTAGTTCAGGCTAGTCTTAAACTCACTGTGCAGTGCTGATATGGGGCTCAGTGGTAGATTACTTGTTTAGAACATGTAAGGTGCTGGATTCAATCCAAGATTTCCACCAAAGAACAACCACAACTCACTATGTAGCCCAGGCTAACCTTGAATTCATGGTGATTCCCCTGCCTTAGCCTCCAGAGTGATGGAATTACAGACATATGTCACCACACCTGACTCATTGAATCTCAAAAGATTTGTATTTAGAATCCTCCTTGAAGTATTCTTTCCTATTCTTTTAAATGCCATAATGGGATCTTCAGAGTAAGAATGAGAGTTATTAGGAAATGTCCCAAGAAAGAACCATGGAGTTTATAGTCATGAGCATGTTTACTCTATATTCTGTACAGAAATCTTACTGAGATATTCACTGAGCTCCTGGTATGCACCTATGAGGTAGAAATAACAGTTCATGAAATGAAAAAAATGATTGGTCAACAGAATTGATCCTTCTTAATATGCCATATAATGCCTGCCTGCCTCCCTCCCTCTCACCCTTCCAGAAAGGTTTCTGCCCCAGTATAAATTACTGAACATTATTGTGGTGGTCTAACATGCCTGAAGGCCAAAACAAAGAACAGCTTATCTTTCTTCTGACCACTTCCTTCTCACAGCCCCATTACAACTTCTCTTTTCTTTCCCTCAGGCATGAAGAAAACTCCAATGAACCCCTAAGATGTCACCAACACCTGCCCCTAAACTCTGCCTCTGGCCAGTCCTCTTATACTTCAACTCATTTTTTCTCTGGCCAGAGAATTCCAGTGAGCTGATTGGTCCCAATGAGCTATGAATTCATCTCTGCTTCCTCAATAAAGGTCTGTTTTCTTTTTTTGCTCTTTATTGTGCCCCAAACCCTAACACTTCCTTCCTTCTTTCCTTCCTTCCTTCCTTCCTTCCTTCCTTCCTTCCTTCCTTCCTTCCTTCTTTCCTTCCTACCCTTTTTTATTGACAGTCTTATTATGTAGCCTAAACTGGCCTTGAATTTGTTTTTTTATTTAAGAGAAAAAAAGACACAGAAAAGAAAAACAAATAGAAAAAGAGATAAACAAATAACAGCAACAAACCCAATACAATAACAGTAAAGGTTTACAAAACAAGATGATAAGAATTTGACAGTGGTTGTAATATTGCATATTTTTATCTTCAAAAGGGTTTCTTAGAATAGCATATAGACATGTAAAATTGATCTGATCATGTGAATATTAATTGATCTTTTCTAATAGTGCAATTAGTAGTACAGTCATTTTAGCTATTAAATATATATATATATATACACACACACACACACAAATTTATGTCTTTTCCTTTTCCCTTCCTTCTTTTCTCCTTTCCCCTATCCCAATTATTTTCCTCTTTGAGCAGTTTATTACCCTTACATAGTATTTATTTTAGATTTTGGATCATATATATTTTTTTCAGTTTCTTATGCTAGGGAGACAATATGGTATTTACACATGTGAGTTTGATTTATTTCATGTATGGGTATGGTCTCAAGTTGTGTCTATTTACTTATAAAAATCTTGATGCAATCTTTCTTTATAGTTGAGTAGTAATCCATTGTATAAAAATACCACATCTGTTTATCCATTCCTTGACTGATGCACACTTGGGTTGTTTCCAAGATTTGGCTATTATAAACTGTGTTGCTGTAAATATGGGTGCACATATATCACTGTGGTATGGTGTTTTTAATTCTTCTTGGAAAATGCCCAGAATTGCAATAGCTAGGTCAAATGAAATCTCTAATCTTAGCATTTTTAGGCATCTTCACACTGATTTCCACAGTGGTTGCACCAGCCTACACTCCCACCATCAGTGGAGAAGACTTCTTTTTTCACCACATCCCTTCCAGCATTTGTTACTGGTTGAGTTCTTGATCTTGGCCATTGTTTATGGACTGAGATGGAATCTCAGTGTTCTTTTAATTTACATTTCCTGAATGAATATTGATGTTGAACATTTTCTCATATATCTATTTTCCATTTGTGTTTCTTCATCTGAGAAGTGTGTACTAATCTCAGATGCACATTTTTGGATTGAGTCTTTGAATTTTGGGGGCTTGATTTTTTAAAAACTCTTTATGTGTTCTAGATAAATGTCCTTTGTCTGAGGGGCAGTTGGTTAAGACATTTTGCCAATTCATGGGTTTACTTTTCACTCTGTTGGAGATTTCTTTTGACATGCAAAAATATTTTTTTGCCAGTGATCGAACTCATGACCTTGTGTTTACCAGGCAGATGCTTATGCCACTGAGCTAAATCCCCACCCACAAAAACTTTTTAATAAGATGAGACCCCAGGTGTTGATTCTGGGAAGTATCTCCTGTGTAGTTTGATTTTGCCTACCATCTATGTCATCAAGATTTCTACCTACTTTGTCTTCCTGCAGATTTAGTGTTTCTTGCTTTACTATTTAGATCTTTGATCCATTTTTATTTTAGCTTAGTGCATGATGATAGATATGGATCTAGTTTTAATTTTCAGCATATGGAAAGCCAGTTTTCCCAGCACCACTTATTAAAGAGGCTGTCTTTCTTCCAGTGTACATGTTTGGCCCCTTTGTCAAAGATGAGGTGGCTGAGTGTGTTTGTAGTGGTGGCTGTATCTTCTAACCTATTCCATTGATCTTTAGGTCTGTTTTTATTCCACTATCATGCTGATTTTATCACAGTAGCTTTGTAATATAATTTCAAGTTGGGGATTGCAATGCCTCCTGCCTTATCTTTGTTGCCCAGAATTGCCATTTCTATGAATTTTAAGAATGATTTGTCTAGATATGTGAGGTATGAAAATGGTATTTTGATTGGAATTGCATTAAATCCATATAACAATTTTGGGAGAACGACCGTTTTCACAATGCTTGTTCTTCCTATCCATGAAGGGGGAATGTTTTTTCATTTTCTGTAATCATCTTTGATTTTTTTGGTCAGAGTATTGTAATTTTCAATATATAGATCTTCTATTTCATTTGTTAGGTTGATTCCTAAGTATTTCATTTTTTGGATGCTATAGTGAATGGTGTATTTTCCCTTATTTCTCTCTCAGTGAGTTTGTTGTTTGTGTACAGTAATACCATTGATTTTTGAGTGCTGACTTTGTATCAGCTGCATTACTGAATTTGGTTATTACACCTAGAAGTCTTTCAATGGAATGTCATGGGTTTTCTATGTAGGGTGTTATATCATCTGCAAATAATGATAATTTAACTTCTTCCTTTCCTATCTTATTCCTTTTATTTCTCTCACTCATCTAATTGCTCTGATGAATGTTTCCAGAACTATATTGAATAGGTGTGGTGATAATGGGCATCCTTGTCTTGTTGCTGATTTTATGTGAGAAGTTTTCAGTTTTTGTCCATTTAGTAAGATGTTGGTTGTTGGTTATTATATATGGCTTTTATCAGACTGTGATAGGGACTATCTATGCTGATTACTCTCATCAATATAATAACACAAGAAATGGACAGATTCCTAAAAACATAAGAATTACCAAAGCTGAATCAAGAAGATATAAAACTGCTGAATAAACCAATTTCAGTTAATGAAATTGAAAATGTAGTTAGAACCTTATCAACAAAGAAATACCCCAGTCCTGATGGATTTACTGCTGAATTCTTCAAGAAATATAGGGAAGACTTAATGCCAACACTCTTCAAACTCTTTAATGAAATTGAAAGGGAAGCAATTCTTCCTAATTCATTCCTGGAACAAGTATCATTCTAATACCAAAACCAGAGAAAGACCCAACCAAAAAAGAGAACTACAGTTGAATCTCCCTAATGAACACAAATGCAAAAATTTTCAATAAAATATTGGCAAGCAGAATGCAGCAAATCATCAAGAAGATTATACACCATGATCAAGTCGTATTCATCCTAGGAATGCAGGGGTGGTCCAACATATGCAAATCAGTAAATGTAATGCACCATATGAACAGAGTCAAGGATAAGAATCACATGATCATCTCAATAGATGCATAAAAAGCTTTTGACAAAATCCAACACTCATAAAAACCCTACAGAAAAGTGGTCTTCAATTTCTTACCCTTAAGCCCCAGCCTCCCAAGTGCTGGGATTAAAGGCCTGCACCATCACATGTGACCTAATATCTTTCAAACTTTTGCTTCTATATGCCTTTCTAATGGTGTTTTCTGTTGCCATGCTTTACCATTTTCTCTAGCCATAAGTAACTGCTTATGAAACTTTGAACTCATTATGGTTTTCCATACTTCTGCCTCTAACATATTCTTTCCCTTAATATCTGCCTGAAATTCTCTAATTTACTCTTTAAGACCCACTTCAAATATCACCTGAGTGAAGTCTATCCGGCCATTGCTAATACCATCCCTCAAATGAGATCAGAGTTACTTAAACCTTTCTTTATACTCACAGCACTCACTACTAATTTGTTATATTATACTTTTTTGTGGTACTAAGAATTGAATCCAGAGCCTTTGCACTGGGCTACATCCCTAACCCTTTATTTTTTTTAAATTCTGAACCAGGGTTTTACTAAGTCACTAAATTGCCCAGGCTGACCTCAAACTTGTGATCCTCCTACATCAGCTCAGAGTACTGAGTTTATAAGCATGTGTTACCATTTCTTGCTACATTACAGATTCATTTTTCATTTTAATTTCTCTTGATAGTATGACACTCTTGATGTTATAGGCTGACTCCCTTATCTTTATATTCTAATAAAGATGACCAGTATCTGCTTGATACTAAGCATTCAGTAAATGTTTGTTGAAATTAAGTTTTACAGGCAGACATGAAGATGCCAGTTAAAGCAGAAAGGTGCAGCTGCCTTGGATTCTGTTCAGGGCTGTGCTTTTGATGGTGTGGCTGTCTATGCTTCATTTTAGTAAATTATAAAATTAGAGTGTGTTGCTAGCATTTTAAAGCAACTTATAATTCTAAAAAATTGTTTAATTGATATGTGTCACATATATTTTGTGTGGAAATGAGTGAGCTTCTCATGTTCCTGTTATGTCTTTGATGTTTAGTGAAGTACCTATCATGATTATTTAATGAAAAAATAAAATTATTTTTGTCAATTTCATTCATATTGTTCACATGACTAGCAAAATTTTCATGAAAAATGACCATGAGTTTTTTGATTGATTGTAAATTTTTTTGTTTTGATGCTGAGCATCCAGCCTAGGGCCTTGGGCATACTCAGCTAAGCATATACTGTACCACTGAGCTACACCTCTAGGCTCTTTGGAATTGTTTTGATTTTAACATGATTTGGGTTTTATCATGATTTCATGATGATGATTATGACAATGATGATGATGATTTGTACATTTTGATGATTATATGGAAATACACATGGACTCAGATAAATATCTTATGTGTTTTTCCATCAGTATCAAAAATTATTCACAGGGCCAGGTGTGGTGGTACATGCCTGCAATCCAAGTACTTGACCCTGTCTCAAAAAACAACAACAAAAACAAAGTAAAACAAAAAAAAATTCACAGGGTACTTAATTGTTTATGATGTTTTGCTAGGAAGAACTAGTGCATTGTATTAGGCACGGAAGGGCTAAAGATAGCATGTGTGGAAAATTAACTATATTGATTTCATTAAACTTTTGACCTTTTTAACACTCAAGTTTTATTTTCTATGTAGGCTGTCAATATAAGTGGAACATTGGTTCTAGGATTCTCACAATTATCATGTCCTTTATATAAAATGGCATAATATTTGTATATAACCTATGTGATCTTCACAAATACTTAAAATTTTTGCTTAATTTTTTTTTTGATTCAGAGTCTCAAACCTCTTGGGCTCAAGTGATCCTGGTATTATAGGTACTTGCCAACACACCCTACTTTTTCCAAACATTTTTGATCTTCAGTTGCTTGAATTCATATATGTGGAACCCACAAATATAGAGGGCTGAGTGTATTGTGTATGTTTTTACAATGTTATAGAGATAAGATATGAGAAAGACAATTGAATCAACTTTGACTTGCTTCAAAGATCTCTTTGGTAAAAGTTGCTAAAATATAATCAGTCCTGACAATTATATTACTGCCATTTTATTATAGGCTACCTACTGTATCCTCAAACTTCCAATGTGTTTTTCTAATCCTGATTTAGATATGAATCTATTGAGAAAGTATTTTAGATAATTACTTCTGTCTTCCAGTGTGTAATACGTTAACACTCAGTGAACAGAAATCCATTTATTAATTGAATTAAGGTTGTTTAAATAGAAATAGCTTTTGGTATCCATGGTAACCAAAACAAACCAGATCTTAGCTGAGTAGAACATTTCTAGTCAAAAGGGTTTAGCTACAAAGGGTAACAAAAGTTAACAAGATGTAATTAAAATAAAAATGTACTATAAACATATGCCTTGTAAAGTAGATGCATAAGGATAGGATTGTTTTGGCATGTTGCATTTACTTATGGGTCTTTCATTTACAATAGTATGAAAGAGACAAGATATTTAGATTCTTGTAACATTTATAGTGTGTTCATTTGGTTGGCAGGACTAAGTTGTGTGCTTTTTGGGAGACATTCCTTCTACTGAGGGGTTTGTTCATTACCAAATTCTGTCCTCTAGTCACTAGAATTTAGTGCCCTAAATGTGACTGACTGGGTTTCCTCACCAGAATCAAGATACAAATTCTTTTATGATTAACATGATATTGTGTTTGCCACCCTGCCCTCCAGCACTTGCTGTCCTACTACAAAGATTTATCTCCCAGTGAGCCCAGTCTGTGGAATTAAGTTTGCTTGTTTCTGAGCTAGTTCTGTACAGGATAAGAAAAAGTAGACTCAATGTGGAGTAACGAAGCAATTTTCCATTAGATTTGAGATTTTAACATACTTTAGATTCCTGTTTAGCTTTGAAGTTGTGTCATTTCTTTCTTCTTGGAAAATTGACTTAAGAACATATAATATGGGATATTTTAACAATCTTTATTAAGGTTCTATGGATCAAACCCAGGGCCTTATGCATGCTAAGTAAGTGCCCTACTGTTGAGCTATCTACTGAAACCCTGTTTAACAAAATTTTTAGTGAATAACATTTTGTTATTAGCTATAAACACAGAGTTGTTAAGCAGATATCCAGAGCTTAGTCATCTTGCTTGACTGAAATTTTATGCCTATTTATTAGTATCTCTGCATTCCCCCCTCTCCTTCAATACCTCAAAACCATTCTGTTACTGTGTGACAAATCCATCAGTTATATTCCAGGCCCTTTTGACTGATGAGCAAAGAATTGCATGTTAACAGTCCAAAGGCAAGTGAAAAGCAACTACATTTATTGATGATCATGAGAAATTGTGCTTATGGCAAGTCCATGCTGACAAAAATATGGCAAAAACAGAAAAGTGGTGCCAGAATGGCAGAATAGCAAAAAGCATGGCATGCAGATTTATGCTTTCAGAATTGAAAGAATATGCACTTAGGCCAGGTGTCTCCCCCAGTCTCTAGGTATGATAGAAATAATTGCCAAGGTGCGTGTCATCTCAGAGGCTTTCTTACATGAATGCCAGTCCCAGAATTCACTCTGAGCTTAAACACATCTATGAGATGTAATACCAAATATTCATGAACACTTAATAACGTTGTGTGGTGAAAGTGACGAAATTTCATGCCAGGAGTTCTAACATGTGTATGCTGTTCCTAGATGCTAAAGATCTCCTTGGTTTTTGTTGTTATTCTCTATGTCTCTTAGGACAATGGAGGGAGGAATGACCCTAGGGTGTTGTTTATATTTAAAGGTGTGGAAGGGGATGATTTCCTCTGCTCCATTGTTTTATCTGTACTAATTCTCCTCTTGAATTCCCTGAATTTGATTTATGTATTTCACTTAAGTGGAATCTTGCAGATTAATCTTTCTGTAGTTGGTTTATTTCACTTAGCATAATGTTCTCAAGTTTCATCTATGTCAGCACATATTGTATTTCAGAGTTTTCTCCTTTGTAACGGTGAAAAGTATTCCATTGTATATGTATACTATATTTTCTTTTTCACTTTTTCTCTTTTGAGGTGTGGTCTAGCAATGTTTCCCAGGCTGGCCTCAAAGTCCTGGGCTCAAGTGAGCTTCCTGTCTTAACCTAGCAAGTAGCAGGGATCACAGGTGTGTGCCTCTATACTTGACTTTTATACCACATTTTTGTCCATTCATTTGTGGATGATTGTTTCCATGTCTTAGCTATTGTGTATAATACTGCAGTGAAAATAAGAGTACTAATATCTCTTCAAGTTCCCATTTACATTTATTTTGTCTATATACCCAACAGTGAGGTTGCTGGATCGTATGGCATATTTAATTTTTTTTTGTGGCAGAGTCTCAGTATATTCCCCAGGTGGTCTCAGTTTCCTGGGTTCAATTGATCCTCTCACCACAACCCCTCCAGTAACTGGGACTATAGGCATGCCACAAAATGCCTGGATAGTTTAAATTTTTTGAGGAACCTCTCTACTGTGTTCCACAGCAGTTTCATCATTTTGCATTCTCATCAATAATGTGAAAGGGTTCCAATTTTTCCACAGTCTTACTAACACTTGCCTTTTGCATTCAGACAGTAGCAATCATCATGATATGGGAGAAATATAACTCCCAACCTGCTAGATGTCAATTTCATGGCCCTTAAATCAAAGAATGAATTGCAAAGGACAAAGAGGTTAAGAGTAGGAAAGGTTTTTTGGAAAATAGGAATAGCTCCTAAAAGACAGGAGGAATCCTGAGTGAGTTGCCACCAAGGCCTTTTGTCAGGGGCAATTTATACAGCAAAACCACAATGTGAGTACAACATGGGTAGAGCTATAATAAACCTGTAAGTCACAAGCCTGTAATCCCAGAATTTGGGAGGCTGAAGCAGGAGGATTGCCATGAGTTTAAGGCCAGTCTGTGGTACATAGTGAGTTCAAGGGCAGCTTGTACTACATAGGGAGTCTCTGTCTCAAAAAATAAACAAAAATAAAAAACAAAACAATCCACCAACCCCAAAACAACAACAACAAAAACAAACAAAAAAGTATATACAACCTATAGGGTTACAAGTATAACTACTTTCTAATACTGATCCAATAGGGAAGTGGGGCATGTAGCAAGGGCATATGGCTAACATCATTAACCTTGGCTTATTTATGACTTTTAAAACTGGAATATTTTTGAGACAGGATGGATCTTGATGTCCTGGTCTGATGCATATCTGGACTTAGTGGAGTGGGTGGTACTAATTACAGTATAACTACAAGTTCTGCTTATCCCTTAGAGAAGTATGCAAGTCTGGCTGTTGTGACTTTATTTTGGGTCTGGCCTTCTTCAGATGTGCCTCCAGCTACCTTTCTGTTGTCTTTATTTTTCTTCTGACTTCCTTGAGATCTTAGTCTCTCTATAACTGTATATTAATTTCTAGCTTAGCTGCCTATAATATTCACAGGTCTGAGGTATATGTTATTGTGGTTTTGATTTGCATTCCCGTGATGATTAGTAATGTTGGTCACTTGTATATTATTTTAGAGAAATATATGATACTGTTTAATATTTTATATCTCTGTTGGAATTGTTTCTTAGTTCATGCATTGTTTTCTTAATTTAAAGGAACATCTACATGAGAGTTATTTTAAATCCTCTGTCAAGTAAATATTATAGTTCCTTCATTGGGATCAATGTGTGGAGATTTGTCTTATTCTTTTATTTGGAACATCTTTGCCTCACCCTTCATTTCCTTGACTTGACCCACTGTTAGTGGGTAACCTCTTCTAAAAGTGGCAAACCAACTAAACACTTCCAGTTTCTGTGTTGAACACGTCTCTTTCTGCAGCTAAATTTCAAGTTTTTCTCATCTTGAATAAAGAATTGAACCAAATGAGCAAAAAGTAGTGACCAAGTTTATTTGAGAAAGTAAAAGTGAAGAGTGAGGGTGAAACTGGCTCTGCAGAACAAACTTCAGGCAAGTAAAAGGAAAAAAATCCAATAAAAGGACATCCTGGAGAAAGCAGAGTGTGTTATTTTGAAGAAAGTCTTGATGGCAAGTGTTAGATCCCCCCCCCCCGTCATCTGAGAGAGAGCACAATCATCATGGCAGTGGTTCAAAGCTGTGCCATGATAATGCACACCTCCTTCTTCCCAGAAGCCCCAATGGCTTCTCCCTCCCAAAAGTCTGCCAAAGCTCAGGAATGTAAAGTTTTACCCAATCCCCTGCACTCTCACAAAATAAATCATCTCACACCAGCCACCAGAGCCCTTCCCCAATCAGAGCCCATATCAGGAGGTGGAACCTGCCCTTTGTCTGTAGAGAGCTGCCACAGCCTTCTTTGTGGTGACTTCCTCCATGCCCTCCCTGCTTATGAAACTCTTTTCTTATCTACTTGCCTCCTCTCTTTAGTATTCTGTGTTGCTCTAGATTGAGTATAAATCACTCAATCAGTTGGTGCCATGACTCCAGTGGCCAGGGGCTGTGTGTTTCCCCGGTGGTCTATCCCTGACCATTGTATGAGGCTCCTCCCAGCCTACAGACCTTTTGCTTTCTTTCCTTTCCTCCTATACTGACTGGGGAATCCTCCGCCTTGCTGTTCCTAGCCAACATCCAACACTAACCTTCATCTCTAGGTCCAAGGTGAACCTCCCCTCTACTCTACTTTGGAGTGCCTGTCCAAAACACGTCAGGGCATCCTCCTACTAATCTACATCCCTCTGGGACTTCTATGTTTTTTGGGACTCCCGCATGCCTCCTCTGGTGATGACTACAGAAGTCATTGTTGGGACTACAATACTACTGGTTGTGCTTCACTGGAGCATGATGATTCTCTGCTAATTCAAAACCCACCCAACCCCTGGCTCACCTCCCTAATTGGAACACCTGGGTAATAATGAATCATTACCCGACAAAACCACTCCTCTAGGTTGCCTTCTATGGCATCTAGATACTCTGGGGCTAAAACAGACCCTCAGGTCAAGAAGACTCATTTTTCTCTGTCAAACGGCATGGCCTGCCTATTGCCTTGACAACTCTGAACAATGGCTTCAGAGGATACACTTGATTTTAACACGCTGAGAGACTTATACAACTACAGCTACCGGAATGTCAAGTGGGGTGAGGTGCCCTATGTTCAGGTATTCTTTGAGCTGTGGGCATGCCCTGACATAATCTAAACCTGCAAGACTTCCCAAACACTTTTGGCCCATTCCACAGGTTCTCCTCCCTTATCTGCTCATCACCGTAACTCCCCTCTTTCTTGCTTCTCAGACCTGATAGATGAAATAGCCCCACCCCCTACCACCATAACTCAAGCAGTAGCCCTCCACCTTCTTTCTCCTCCCCTCCTTATCTTGAGACCACACTCAAATTATACCATTTGCTGCTTCTACTCCCCCTCTCACTGCTATGAACTCCTTCTCCCCTTACCCAATTCTGCCCCCCTCCCTCTGCCCATCATACCTGGTCCTGCAGTCCTCCTAACCCTGCCCCCTACTTCCCCTGATGTTAATTCCTCTCTAGCTACTTCCTCTGATGTCACTTCCTCTGACATCACCCCCTCTCTGCAATCTTTAGTCCCCCAACTCTGTCTCCCTACTCCCTCTGATGTCACTTCCTCTAGCATCACCCCCTCTCTACCATCTTTATCCCCCAACTCCACCTCCCTACTTCCTCTGACATCACCCCCTCTCTGCCATCTGTAGTCCCCCAACTCTGCCTCCCTACTTCCTTTAACATCACTTCCCTAATGCCATCTTTAGCTCTTCACTTCATGCGCCTCACAACCAAATCACAGACCCTCCTCCCCCTCCATGAGGTTGCTGGAACTGAGGAACTTGTCAATGTTCATATTCCCTTCTCTATTTCTGATCTCTCTCACACTTCTGAATGATTAGGTTCCTTTGATGATGACCCCATACCACTTCACTAAACAACTCCAAATCATTTTGAGATCTATAAGTTAACTTATCAGTTAACTTATGGGGTGTCGACTGCTCTGTCCACCAGAAAGCAGGTAAGTCATCCACTACCCTACTCTCACAGGCACAAACAATATCTCCTACACTGCCAGATTTATCACTGGTTGGCCTGCTTGGATTTGCTGCTGGAGAGGATTGACAGGGCTTGGTGTACATGGCCCCCACCAAAGTGACTCTCTCAGAACCCTGAGTCTCACTGGAAATTTCAGGTAAAAAGCTCTCTTTCCTTATCGACACAGGGGCCACTTATAGAATTATTCCTGAATTTACTGGCTGTTGTTCATAGTCACAGCTCTCCATTGTGGGAGTTGATGGTAAGTCATCACAACCTTTACAGACAGGTCCTATTCCCTGCTGATTTGACACACTTTTCTTTATACACAACTCTTTGGTCATTCCTACTTGCCCAGTTTCTCTTCTGGGCAGAGATTTATTACAAAAATTAAACCTCTTATACTTTCACTCCTCCAACTATGCTAGTACTTGAACCCCAACCTACCATCTTCTATCTCCCCACCCTTAACCTTGCTCTCAATATCTCTGGTAAACCCTATCATTTGGGACACCTCCAATCCAACCTGTGCCACCGATGAAACTCCAGTTGTAATATGTCTCAAAAATTCTTCAACCTTCCCTTATGTTCTGCAGTACCCAATAGCTCCAAAACACCTAAGAGGGCTCAAAACCCTTATCAACAGACTCCTCTCAAATGGATTCCTCAAGCCAGCCAGTTCTCCCTGTAACACTCCTCCTCTGCCAGTGTTAAAACCTAATGGTACTTACAGATTAGTACAAGACCTCAGAGCCATTAATGTGGCCATTCATCCCATACACCCCATGGTTCCAAACCCCTATACCCTCCTCTCCTATATTCTTCCCTTTACCTCCCATTTTTCAGTGCTAGTCCTCAAAGATGCTTTCTTCACCATCCTCTTACATCCACAATGTCAAGATCTTTTCACATTCACATGGACAGATCCAGATACCTTTTAATCTGCTCAATTTACAAGGACTGTTACCCCAAGGTTTTAGAGATAGTCCTCAATTTTTTAGCCAGGCTCTAGCTAGAGACCTAATGGCCATTAATCTACAACCCACCACAGTTATCCAATATATAGATGATCTACTACTTTGTTCCCCTTCCCATGCTTTAGCAATTAAACACACAGCAGCTTTACTCAATTTCCTCTGTGAAAGAGGGTATAAGGTTTCCCCTTCCAAAGCTCAAATCACCTCTCTAAAAGTCAAATACCTAGGCCTCATGCTTACACCAATCACAGAGTCTATAATCTCTGACCATAAGGCCCTCTGCCATGACTTACAAACAACAGTCATGAAACAACAAGTACTATCTTTCCTGGGTCTATTAAACATTTTCTGCCTCTGGATTCCCAATTTTGCTTCCCTGCTCAACCATTATATTGAGCATCAAAAAGGCCACTCTCAGAAACTCTAGACCCATCTATGCCAATAGATACTCCCTTCACAAAACTTAAAGAGGCCCTCTTCAGAGCTGCTGCACTTACCCTCCCTAATCCTACTATATGTTTTACTCTATACACTACAGCAGACAAAGACAATGCAATAGGGGTATTAGGAAATAATAAGGGACCCTCATTCCAGGCAGTAGCCTACCTCTCAAAACAGCTAGACACTACAGTCAGAGGATACCTTCCCTGTCTTCAGGCATTAGCAGTGGAGGTCATTCTGACCCAGAAGCCAAAAAGTTCACACTAGGACACACAATCACAGTCTACTCACCACATCACCTAGTAGACTTAATGTCTCCTAAAATGCTCCCTGCCCTAATGACTCCATCACAATTACAACAAGTACATCTCACCCTAATAAAGATCCCATTATGACACTCTGTACTAGCAACACACTCAATCCAGCTACTTTATTACCCCTACCAACAACAGGTTCTGAGACACATCCCCTATATACCTGTACAGATGTTCTTCAATTAACTCCCACTCCTTTCCCACATATACACCATTCCTCTTTTTCCAATGCAGCTGACACCTAGTTCATAGATGGCGGCTCTACAAACACCACCACACACAAAAAAGCAGGATATTCCATAGTTAATAGGTTTGGAGTGTTTGAAGCATACCGATTACCTTTGGGAAACTCACAAAAGGCTGAACTTTCCACCTTAAACAGGCCCTCATACTCAAAAAGGACAAAGTTATCAACATATTTACTGATCCCAAACATGCCTTTAGCATTGTACACTCACATGCAGCCATATGGCAAGAAACAGGCCTCATAAACACTCAAGACTCTCCAGTAACCAATGCTCCACTTATTCTTAAACTCTTAGAAGTAGCACAACTCCCACAACAGGCTGCAGTGATACACTGCAGAGGTCATTAATCTTCAACAAACCTTATCTCCCAAAGCAATGCTTTTGAAGACCTATAAGCCAAGTTGTTAGCACAATGCCCTTGCCCTCCTCATTTACTCCCCTTTATTCCTAATGGCTTCCTTGTTCTGTATATTCACAAGCAGAACTAAAACTGCCCACAAAACCTAACTACACTCAAAACTCCTAGGGATGGATTTTTCAAGAGTCAAAACTAATGCTACCAGAAGACCAAGCCAAACAAATCCTCTCAGATCTACACAACTGCTTTCATGTTAGAGCCTCAACATTATACAGATTACTAGATTCAATAATTCATGTAAACATCTTCCAACAGCCATGCAAAAAATAACCCTCAATTTTCAAATATGTGCCAAGACATCTCCACAGGGTCATATGCCCCCTCCAAGTTTTACTGCCCATCAATTCTGTGGAAACACACCAGGCCAAGACTGGCAGATGATTTCACACATATGCCTAGATACAAACACATAAAATACCTCCTCACTTTCATATGCACCTTTTCAGGTTGGATAGAGACCTACCTTACCACCAGAGAGATGGCAGATGTAGTTGCCAATACTTTACTCCGAGACATCATTCCTAGATGTGGACTCCCACAATACATCTGTAGAGCTATATTGCCTTTGCTTTTCATAATTTCTGTAGGGGTAAGCATGCCCTGCATCCTTCCTTAGTCATCCTTCTGTGATCAGGACATACTATTCAGAATTGCAACACATTGCTGTGAATAAGTATCTTGGAACTACAGTGCATACAGTGTTCTGACTTTTGCATTATGATTTGTTGTTTGGATTCTTTTGTACCATACCTAATTTGTCATTTTGGACTTCCTAGAATATTGTATAGGAAAAATGAGTATTTTCCTGACCACAGATAAAATTGTGATTGGCAATGTGATCTTTCTGTGACCAAACCTATTGAATCTATTTGCTTAAGTGCACCATGCCCTTTGACACTTTTAGGTTTTGGCTGCTCACATTCAAACCAGATTCTACAGTTAAAATAATTTCTCTTGGCTCATAATCAGAACCATAGGATTATACTCTGAATGGTCATGCTGCAGCTCTTCTTTCTTCTCTTTTTCAGTTGTCTCAGAATATTGACTTGTCATTTGTTCCATATCCTACCCAGTATAACCAGTGTGAAATACAGAATTTCAGATCACAATGTCTGAAATTAAGTTCTAGCTTGCTACTTTCTATTCCTTTTTAGGAATTCACTTCATTTTAAATTTAATTTTGTACTTTTTAAACTTTCTTTTTAGTGCTGAAGATTGAACCTAGGGCCTTGTGCATGCTTCTAAGTCTTATAAAGTTAAAATATTTCTTACATAGTAGATAGAAGATTAAATGTGAATGCATATGAAAAAGCTTGAAAACTGCAAAGCAATATGCAAACATTAATTTTCTTTTCATTTTCCTCATTCTTTTCTCAGAAAAGAAGTTGCATATAATTACTGTGATCTGGAGTAACATCTTAAATGACCCTGGCAGCTCTTTGAGCATCTTTGACTTTGAATGACTGGGTGAGCTGATGGAGGTCACAGGGAGAGACTTGGCAGGGCTGTTGATATTTTTTTTGTTTCATAACAGAAGCTCCCTTCCTTAAGGACAGGGAAAATGTTTATTTGCTTTATACTGTACCTAAAATGTTGTCAGTCTAATTAGAATGAGTTGATACTAATTAACATGGCTGCTGCAATAGAGCCACTCCCTTGTTTTAACTAGGATATATCTTCTTCAAATTGAAAAGATTGAAATTCTATTATAAATCATAGTTGATTACAATAGTCAGGAAGATAATTTAATCATTTTTGTCCAAAATGTACAATTTTGATTGATATAACCTTTATGTAGAATGTTGTCATTACATATCAGGAGTCGACTGCATATATAGAAACTTTTTTGGCCAGGTTTCCAGAAGCAAAGCTCTCCTTAGTATAACTCTCATTCAGCTATGTGATCTCTACTACCTATACTTATCTTTGCTGATTGCATTTTATCCTAAAGGACTAGGGTGCTCATAGCTTCATCTCATGTCAGTCAAGTTGCTCAATAGAATGATGCTAAAAATATGTTTTGGAAGAGCACAATTAGAAGTATTTTGACAAAAGTGAGTTATATTAAACATTAACCACTTAAGAGATCTCTCACAAATTAAAATTATTGTTTCCATAATATTATATACTCTATAACCAGAAATTGTAATAGATTTTTGACAGCAGTATCTTAGAATTTTTTTAAAAGGAAGTTATATTAAAAATTTATATTGGGATTTTTTTTCTTTTTCAAATACATTTTAGGAATGGAGTGTAGCTCAGTGGCAGAACCTAGCATGCTGGAGATGATAGGTCAGATATCCAGCACCATGAAAAGAACAATATCTCTTAAAATAAAATAGTATTTGGACTTTTACAAACATTAATTAAAAACTTTCCTTGATCTCATTTGGTGTGATGGTGCATGGCTATAATTCTAGGTACTTTTGGCTCAATGAAAAGCCCCTGGATTCAATTCTTAGTACTGTTAAAAACAAAACAAAACCATAAAACTTCCTCAATCACCCCTTGTCCCTGCCTTTTGCATGAGTATGCATGAAAAAATGTGTGTGTATGTGTATGGTATGTGTGTGTATATGTGTGTGTCTGTGTGTGGGTGCATATGTGTGTGTTTAGCCCATGGCCTAATGCTGAGCAGGTGCTCAAGTACAGAGCTACACCCCAAGATCTTTTTTATGTTGTGACAAAAGTCATCACTAAGTTGCAGAATGCCCTCAAATTTGGCATTCTCTTGCATCGGCCTTCATAGTAGCTAAGAATCTAAGCAAAGACTATAATATATACCCCTCAATATAACAGAAAATTATTTGATCTTGGAAGAGCGTTTTTTTTCTTGCTTGGTGGGAATTCAACTCACAGTCATGCTTATAAAAGGGAAGGACACTAACACTGAGCTACACTTCCTCCTAAAGTTAAAAACCAGTAGCTGGCTGTGGTTTCTTTTTTTTTTTCTAATTTTATTTAAAGAGGGTGGAAGCAAAACAGAAAAAAGGTTAGAAACAATACAGAATTTCAAAAAAATAAACAGTAAAAAATCACATTTGATACATTACATACTGTCTTCTTGGAAATAGTTGCTCAAGTTACAAAATTAAAGCATACAAAGTGGACATTCAAACAGTGAGGCTGCAAACAGTTCTGTTCACCGATCCAACAAAAACTTAGCAACCTCTTTACCAATCCTACACACTTATGTATACATGCAGTTATCTCTTTTAGAGCACTTTCTTTTCCTCCTCTTGCCTTTTTTTAAAAAAAATTTTATTTAAAGAACAAATTGTGAAACAGAAAGAGGGTAGAAACAATACAAAATCTCAAAAACAAAACAAAACAAAAATAGTAACCAGTAAGAAATCACTAGTTGATAATTACATACTTTCCTCTTAGATGTAGTTGTTCAAGTTACAAAAGTAAAGTCCACAAAGTGGACATCCAAACAGTGAGAATGCAGTCAGTTTTGCTCATCCATCCAACTAAAACTTTAGCAACATGGTTATCAATTCCACACACTCAAACATGCATGCAGTTACATCCTTTAGAATACTCTCTTTTCCTTTTTTTTACAATAACTATAATCCATTCTCGTAAACTACTTAGAAGTTCTACACATGTATAAGTCTCTACACATATACCTAGCCTTTCTGTGTTAGAGGGAGAAACAAATCAAAATAAGTCAGCAATACAAATTCCTAGAGAAACACGAAATGAAAAGAACATACAAAAACACAACACTAGGTGATCTACGGTAGTCATTATGATCTCTCTTGTTATTTTCAATAAAAATGTCTATATCATAAAATATAGTATAAATTTAGCACTCCATTATACTATTAATAAAGTCTAAACATTGGAGACATTATAGGACTTCAAAAGCAGTTAACAGTCAAACCAGAATGGGTATCCTATTGAATCCTGTCACCTTCAGAGTAGTTGACCTACTATCAGACTCAACACTCTCAAGCATACCAGATTCAAATAAAATCAGTCAAGATAAAACAGTGATATAACCAATCTTCTCTGCCTTATCTCTGCCATGCTATGTTTCTGTTGTTATTTGTTTACTTTTCTCCTTCATTCCACTGTCTGTCCCTTTCTTTGAGGCCTTTCTGCCATTATTCCTGGAACACTGGTGATTTTCTTCTTTCTCTCTAGAATGTCCTTCAGTATTCTTTGCAGGGTTGGATTGGTAGTCACAAACTCCCCCAGTTCCTCTTTGTCATGGAAATATCTTGTCTCTCCATTAATTTTGAGAGACAGTTTTGCAGGGTACATCATTCTGGGTTGGAGGTTATTTTCTTTAAGAGCTTGGAATATTTTGCTCCAAGCTCTTCTTGATTTGATGGTTTGCATTGAGAAGTCTGCTGTGATTTTGATGAGTTTTCCTTTATAGGTAATCTGTTTCTTTTCTCTGACCACTTTTAATATTCTGTTCTTGTGATGCATTTCTGGGATCCTGATTATTATATGTCTGGGTGTAGATCTGTTTTGGTTGTAGCTGGCTGGAGTTCTGTATGCCTCATTTATATGAGCTTCACTTCCATTACCTATGTTTTGGAAGTTTTCCTTAATTATTTCTGTGAATAGACTTTTTATTTCATTTGTATTTGTTGCTGCATCTTCATTCACATATTTTATTTTTAGGTTATAAATCCTCTTGTCATCTTCTAGCCTTTGTATCATTGCTTCCTGGTTCTTTATTATTTTTAAGAGATCCTTCCTTTCACGATCATACTTTGCAAATCTATCTTCAAGTTTTGAAAGTTTGTCTTTAGTTTCTGTTAAAAGGTTTTGCCAGCTTTCAATGAAGTTTTTAATTTCTTGATATTCCCTTTGGATCTGTTTCATATATTCTAGGTTTTGTTTATGTTCTTCATCAAAGGCTTCTCTCCTTTCTCTGGGTTCCTCTATTCTTTCATTTGTGTCTACTTGAGGATTACCCAGGACTTCTTTTATTAATCTTCTTGTATCTTGCTTCACCTGAGTTAGAATTTCAGATTTAAATTTGATGATGAGGTCACAGAGGTATTTCTTTATTTCCGATGATGCTCTCTGACATTACACGTTTGCTGCTCTCAACCTCCTCTGCATTTACCTCTGTTGGACTCACTTTACCTGGTTCCACAGTTGGGGACCTTTTGCTCTTTCTCTGTCTTGTCATGTTTCTGGCCCACTTCAGACAGGTGGGTGGTGGAGGTCTCTGGACCTTTTGTATTGCTTATAGTTTTTCTGCAGCATACTTGCTAGGGAAGCACCGCCCCCTAGTCTGCTGCAGATCTGTGAGTTGCATGCTGAGAGCTGGCTCCTCCCCCTATGCCAGTCAACCAGTTTATGCTTCAACAAGTTTGTGTGTTCCCTGGGGATGCCACTGTCCAGAAAAGCCTGGTCCTGGCTATTGGGTTTCAACCAGGGGCGTGGCCCTGCCTGAGCAGATCCCACTGATCTGCTTTGGACAAGGAGTCATCAGCGGACACTGCCTTGGGTTTTGATTCAAGCTAGCCCTGCCCAACTCCAAAATGTTACCCAGCCAGTCCTCCCAATTTGGGGAATCCAGTTCCTATCACTCACCAAATTTCATGCAGCTTGATTGGCTGTTTCCACTCCCTGTCTCAGCACATCCTCCAGCCAAGGGTCTGGAGCTCGCCAAACCCTGCTCTCAGCAGGGCCGTGATTCAGCTTGATCGCGAATCACCTGACTCTAAGACGTGTATTCTAAGTACAGCAATTGGGGCTTGCCCAGCTCCAGCCCTCTGTCCATGCTTCTTCTTCTTTTTTTTCTTTTTCTTTTTCCTCAGTTTCTTGCTAGGTCATGAGAATTCCTCTCCTTTTGTCTGGCTTTCTGCATGTTGCCAGATTGCAGCATCTGAGTTGTTTTTATTTTTTTTTTCCTCAGAGATGCTCTCTTATTGTGCCGCCACTCAGTCAGCCATCTTCAGCACTCCTGGCTGTGGTTTCTAATGCACAACAGTAATCCCAACATTTGGGAGGGTGAGGCAGAAGAATCCCTGTGAGTTCTAGGCCAACCTGGGCTACAAAGTGAATTCAAGACCAATCTGAACTTCATGGTGAAACCTTTTCTCAAAAAGACAAAACACAATGTTGGAACGTAGGGCACTGGGAAACCAAGCAACCAGCTCGCCTTCCTGGTAAGTGACTGTAAGCCTACCACATGTGGGCTGAGATTCAAGCATCCATATCCCCTCACCCCCCATTAGCAAGTGGGAACCAGAGATCTGAGCATGTCTTGCAAGGTTGACTATAATCAGTATAGCAAATAAGGGGGATTTCCTTGTATCATCTCTTTGAAGGCAAATATTTTATCATTGTTTTGCTTTGCTCTGATTAATGGTATTGTTCTATTCAGTATTCTGTTTTGATAAGTTCTATAATGTTCTGTATTTCCTTTGAGTTTGCTATACATGATTGAAAGTGATTGAGTGATTTGAACTCAATCTAGAGCATCACAGAATATTGAAGAGCGGAGGCAAGTAGATAAGAAAAGAGTTTAATAAGCAAGGAGGGAATGGAGGGAGTCACCACAGAGAAGGCTATGGTGGCTCTCCCTGTGGACAAAGGGCAGGTTCTGCCTTATATAGCCTCTGATGGGGGTAGGTCTCTGGGGACTGATGTGAGCTGATTTATTTTGTAAGAGTGCAGGGGATTGGGTAAACCTTTACATTCCTGAGCTCTGCAGACTTTTGGGAGGGAGAAGCCATAGGGGCTTCTGGAAAGAAGGAGGTGTGCATTATCATGGCACAGCTTTGAACCACTGCCATGATGGTTGTGCTG